>JAPDRQ010000106.1:0-104056 GCA_030247915.1 Neophaeococcomyces mojaviensis
GTGCCGCCATATATCTCACCACTACCTGCTGGACCATCAATTGTGCCATAGGTGACTGGAACGGATAATATATATCCGCCAGGTAGATGAACAGGAGGAGTGGCAGGAGCAGTGAAGTACCTGCTGGACCATCAATTGTGCCATAGGTGACTGGAACGGATAATATATATCCGCCAGGTAGATGAACAGGAGGAGTGGCAGGAGCAGTGAAGTTGATCGTAGCTGTGAAGAGGTACTGAAATTGGAAAGGGAAAATTGGCGGCTCGTGTGTTGGAGCAGATACGGCTTGGAGCACATTCGCTGCCAGAAGAGTGGATATGGAGAAGAGAAGCATGTTGGTAATGTTTATCTCAACAGCTTGGACCTTGATTCAATAGCATATAGCTTAACTTGTACGGCGAGATCCTCACCTCTTATAGATTGCTACAGAAAGCTACCCAGCAATCCCTCACCCGTCCGTCCCATTTGCAAAAAATGTCTCAATCCTGAAATCACTAACCTCCTTGATCATTACGGGAAGGGCCAGCTTCGGCGTAATGATAGTCATGCAGAGGGTCAAGCTGATCAGCTCGAGCCTAGGAAAAGCTCGGGCAAACGTACGGATGCAGACGACAACGGGTGTGCATGGTATGGGGCTAGTGTAGAGTTCTGGTGTGCGAGGTAGTCTAAGATGGGGGATATTCTGCGATACGTACGTAAGAAACAAATTGTCAAAGATGAGGTAAAATCCATGCTTGATGAGGAATTTGATGGTGACGATCATGATGGACCAAGCAAGAAAGAACACGAGAATGCAAGCTAACTGATCGGAGAATTTTATCCACCAGCTTCGAAATTGTACCACGTGCAATAATTCACGACGAAAGTAGAGGCACTCTGAGTTTGAGTTTGAGTATATAAAGGATACGATCCTCTCCGCGTACAAAATGTTGCATTTAGCGCAAAGGCAAAAATAAAACGCTAGCAGTTCCACCCCCATTGTTCAACTTGCATCTGCTGGCCACACAGTAGTCCAATAGTCGTATCATTGGTATCATTACGTTCGCCTCGTTATTCCGTATCTCTAGATACCGATATATCGTATTCAAAATGGCTGGTGCTGGTGAACAGTTCGATCGTCAAATCCTGAGTGAACAACGCGACTTTCCAGAAGCCAATTTTGACCCGACCTCGACACCTTCCATCGCCAATATCTCGCTCGCGCACGTTCGTACGCACTTACAGCAACCTATACAGCATTGGCAGGGTGGTATAGATATTCCCTATCGACAGTGGGAGTTGCGCGATGAAACACAGACGACGTGGTCGCCAGTTCAGTAATTCTTACTCCTTTTTCAGCCTCTGCTTGATCTTCTTGTATATCATACTAATGTCAACTTCAAGCGTAATTGGAGGAGTAAAGGATCGTGGAAAGAGGTAATAGATATCGAGATGAGGCGCTGGCTAGCTTGTAGGCTTCAAATGGTGAATACCTTGCCTGTGACGATCTCAATACAAGATTTTTGGTCGATCAAAGGTCTACCTACTAGAAGGATCAGTTGTCAGCGTTTCAAAGCGATTGAACAATACCTGACCTTCTGTAGCGATCAACTATTGGATCAGGCGCAGTATGTATGGTTTTGGAAGGTCCAGGAGGCGCTGGTGGTCCTTCGGAACCGTTTAAAGGAGATCCTAATACCTGGAAGTCATTTAGTTGTTGACGAGGTCTCAATCGAGTTCCACGATCGCTAGAAGGGCAAATACCGCATGAGACACAAGCCAGGTAGTTACCTCGAGCCCATGCATACCATCCTGCCTTTCGTAGTATCCATGCCCAGTCTCGCACCGATTCGTCGCTTTCACTGTGATCGGGTCGCCGTTCTTCCGCCGCCTTCGCGTGGGGGAAGAGCGCCTCGCACTGCGTCCAGTTCCCGTGCGTTCCCGTCGGAAAGCTTGCGTTGAGCTTTCAGACAAACAATTCTCTCACTTCCGTGTCCTGCCCATGCTGAATGAGCCAGCTTTGCGTCACAAGCTGTACCAGTCGGTGCATAGCGAAGGTGCGTCCGCCTCTACAGATACAAACGAGTAGTCTCGCAACCGGTCCAGATCCATCTCGAAATACCAGTACCGCTTATAGTAGATTGATGATCTTTGTCCTGTTGTGCTCTTCACCAAGTACGTACCGAGGCTCATAGGGCACGAACGTGACCGGTCAGAAATTTTAATGGCATCAGGATGGATTGGGATTATGCAACAGGAGACCCAAGGTAGTTCCCATCGCTCTAATATCTTCTCCATCTTTTGAATGAGTAAATGTCCACCTGAAGCGGTAGTCTGACGCACACACTTGCAACGGTGCTGTTCGTCGAGTCAAGCTGCGCTGGCAGTGATGGTCAACCTGTGGAAGACACCCTTCTGAGCAACCACATCCTGCAATTCCGCCATCCTCTTCTGATCGCCATTTGGATCGGCCGAGCCCGGCTCAAGCGTCCATTCGTGGTACTCATTTGTATAGTTCGGCTCGAAATTATGAGACAAAACCCCCAAGCGCTTTCCATATTTCGTCACCTTAGCCCAATCACGCTCAACATTCTTCAAATCCTTCGAGATGTACGCAAAACTGCTCTCAAAGATCTTGCGATTGAGACGAGTGCCCATAAGTGGCTCTGCAGCGACATAGTCTTCATAGGCCTGAGCGGGACGGCTGTATCTCGTCGTCCCAGATGCAGAGGCATTATATCAGACCTTGGTTTATCTGCTCCAGAAGCGTGCTGAGACCATGAGGACCGGCTCCGATATCGACCCAAACAGGCCATACGGCGTACCATTGCCATGGCTCGCATTGTTGCAGTTCTGGCCTCGGGGGCTCAGTCGACTGGTCGTTCAGCAAAGGAAAGAGAGCTGACTTCCCCGGTCTAGTGGTACTTTTGTACGGTGCCTTAGAGTATGAATGCCGAACGGCTGACTATCCATCACCCAATATCCCCTAGCAATTAAATTCAGAGCTAGCCTTGGATAAACCCGTCATATGGTAGTGAATCCCGATTTGGTCTGGCCTCCCCTCCCTTCTTCTTGTCCCCCTGATTCATCTCCATTTGTTCGACGAGGGGGCTCTCAATCGTTACCGTACTTGCAGTCTGAGATATCTGATGTGACTGGTCGGCACTAGACTCAACATTGCTTTCGCCCGGAGCCGGTGCCGAGGGATGAGAGATGTCCTTGCGAAGGGGATGCGCCGTACCAGTCTCGACCTGGCCATTCCTAGACCTTTCGCCGCATTTTGATAGCTCGTAGTCACCGGAATCGAAATAAAACCGTTCCTGAAGTAGAAGGAGCGTTAGCACAACTTATTTTTGCGACTGATATGATGTCAAAGCCTGGTATTCGGAGTTACCTGCCTTGATTTGCTTGTGAAGCAGACTGCTTTTCACGGGTAAGTTGCGGTAGCGACCGGAAAGACGTTCATCATGAGTTGTTACACTCTATAAGAAATAAGCTATCCGAACATATATGCGGGCTTATGTCCAATGTTGCGGTACCTTTTCCTTGTCCACATGTTCGCCAGATATACTCATGTTCAAATCGCTAGGGATGGATATTGCACTTGCATCCTCGAATGTTATCTCTGTGGACACTCCTTTCGATGTGCCAGGTTTAATGCTGGCCTTTTCAAGGGCGCAGATAAGGCTATTGTATGAAAGTATCGTAATTTGATGCAAGCACAGAAGTACAGAAGCTGAGTCCATAGGTTAAGTCATGAACATATATTCTCGTGTAATTGGAGGACAGATGATGTTCCCGTCTCAATCCCTTGATCTAGGATGGGATGTGTTGCCCCAATAGGACGAACATCGTCATCGCCATCCATTCCACACGGACTGAGAAATGTCGAAACGCCCAGGATCTGATCTCATCTGACCGTCTTAACACGGTAGATTCACATTGAAGCTGTGGCCGAGTCGTTCATTACGGAGGTGTTTCTCTTTGTGTTAGAGTCCCTGTTCAATGGGTCGCTGCCTACAATTGCAGGGGTCATGGAACCTGCCTTCACTCCCCCGCCTAACCCACATATAGAGTTCTGTCGAATTAGGCACCTTTTACGTCCTCATGAAGCCAAGAACCTGGGGCTCCAGAATGCCCACCCATGCCTCACGGGTGTTAAATTGTCAACGGCCACCGAAGGTACATGACGACCGAACATCTTATTGGTCGCAATGTAATTCGTACTTCACGATAACCCAGTCTGCAAAACAGCACCATCTTATATGCACATGACGCAAGTGCAGGTGGGGTTGGTGGATGCAGTTAGGGACTAAGGGTGAGAGCCGCAAGCTCCACTATGCCGACAAGGTCCGGCCACAATATATCCATTTCGGGCCAACAGCATCCCCCACTCTCGCCTCTACTTCTCAACCTTCCCATAAGGACTGCGCCATGAGAATTCTTCCCCGAAGACATCAGCCTCTTTGGGTGACATCCTCATCTTTATCGAATAACTTTGCTATCCTAGTACGACCATTTAGCCTTGACCACAGTCATCTTTCTGTATCAACACGCTGATTGTTTCATGGCATCCAAGGCTATCCGTAATACCTGCAAGTTTCTCGCAGTCATTCGGGTGCTTGGGATGATCAAGTAGTGCTAATCGATACATACCTTCCGTAGTAATTGGACAATTTAAACCACTTGCCTAACCTGTTCCGGCCCCCTATTCTTCCGGATCGGCGATCGTTTAGACGGCTCGTGCACAGACTTCCTCGCTTGTGCCATATATCGACGATGCTTCAAAAATTCGGGAAACTCGTCCGAGCCATTAACGTGACGTACTTAGTTTCTGCGCACTCCGCAGAGATCGAGTTAATCACGATCGTCAGCATCTATGGACTGCTCAAAGCTTTCGTATATAACTAAATACATGTATCATGGACTGCATAGCACCCGACTGCGCGGGGCCCTAGCAGGTGCTTCCGCATGTAATCCCCCGGGCCTGCGTACTACCCTCAGCCGTTGGTTGGTACCCACACCAATGTATCGACCTCGACTCATGTATACCCGGATACCGTTCAATATCCAACGCAGCCTCCAGTCTACCAGGCCCCACACAAGCCTTGCGGGCATCAACATCATTGCGGCTGCCAATACTTCCACAGAAACTAAGTTGAGCAGCGAACAGGAAGTCACAACGCGGAGGTTCTGAGCGTTACTGGGAACTCCGTTCTGGTGGCGTTCGTCTTCTATTTAGTCAGTTTTGCATAGTCATAGCTCAAGCACCTCCTTCGCACCATACGTGCAGTATGCTCTTTGGGGGGAAATCTTATCACTATTCCGCATTGAATTCTAGGGGCAGCAGCCATACCAGAAGCTGGACCCCTCGATGCAGTAACACGGGTTTGCTTACAGCAGCTTAGATCAAAGCTAAAGGTGAAGTTCTCGGAAAGCCACTCAGCGCTGACGCCTTCTACGTTCGTAGCTTACACACTGCAACAATTCGATGATCTAGCTCTGGTTCGCGGACTATTTTCGTAGCATGCCACGAACAAACAGAGTGCGAAAGAAGCTTTGGATTTGACTCGTAAAGGGTTAGCTGAGGTTGGCACGCCACTACTTCTCCCAAAGCACACTACTTTGAAAGACCCTTGCCATTCACATTTGGCATACAGTACTGTCACAGAATGTTTTGTCGTTTTTTCGGCAAAAGCCGCTGATCGACCAGCACTTACCAGCCGTTTATCAATATAGCTCAGCGGTCACTTAATCCCAAACGGGAAGGGTGGATGTTCTAGACCGATCCATTTTCCTGCAAGGCGCCGGTGGGCACCAGTGACTCAGTTTTCTTCAGCAGAGCATTGGATTTTTTCCTTGGCCGACTACTCACTTCCGCCGGGCAACGCTGCATATGGAAGTTCAAAAGCTACATCTTGTCTGTAACAGAGGCTGCCGAATGCACTCCTAACATGACTCCAATAGATGCCGGTCCGAGGGGTAACGGCCTGACAAGTTTGTTATATCCGGTTCACGGTAGGGTAACCGCATCTACGGATAAAGATAGTCGGTCATGTTGAGAACAATTTGCACTGTTACTTAACGATCGAATCCAACACAATGCTCGAGGCGTACCTGGGCAACAAACCGAATCAAAGTTTGTTCATCAATACGACGAATCATGGAGCAAAGGTACTTTTCTCTGACGCCCGCCGAGATCGACCAAAGTGGCTGGTCCTGTAATTACGCTATCTACGTCAGGACAAGCGTACAATAAGCAGCCACTCTAGTCGATCTCGGCGTGGACGCAGTAACGAGCAGACACTCCATCGCGCTAGCAAAACCGGTCCGCACAGGCGGGACAAGCGTAAGTTGAAGCGATGAGGCTTTCCTGGGCTAGCGGGGATGTGAAATCGAACGAACTCACCTCAGACGACAGCAGGATTTGGCATGCCAAGCTCCACGCCGCCCCTCCTCCCATCCTTAGGGAAGGTCTCAATTCTGTGGACTTAACGTGACGTCACGATTTGGCAACGTTGATTTACCTACTTTTGACGTCTCCAACCAGGCTTTACCTATACATCACACCATACAAAATGGCTAAAACGACAGATCATAAAAGAAAACGTGTAAACGAGGACCAATATGAGTTGAACCCACCACCCTTTGCGCCTCGGAAAAAGGGGTGCATATTAGATACGCCTCGTCAAACAGCACTACTACGTGATGGAGAGTTAACGGCTGGAAAAATTACAAGAAAGAAGCTTCTTAAGAGGCATAACGTCTCAAAGGGTGAGTTTACGATGTCCTTAAATCTAGCAGTCCTCATCGCCAAAAATGATACATAACCGAGCGCGACCACAAAAGTTCCCTGACCACTATTGTCACACCCTCAAATCGGTTGAAGATTCTTCGTTGGACAAAGGTACTCGAAGTCACGCCGAGATTGCGCAACTATTAGGCCTGGCCAACGGCTGTTTGCTTTTGTGCGAATCCCCTTCCCCCAGACACAAAATCAAGCCAGAAATGCGGGTTATTGAGCGTATTTAGCGTATTATAAAGCAGAGGACCAAGATTCACCTGCATCCCTATGCTAAGGCAAATGCACAGCAGTTAAAACGAATATGGCAGCAAGAACGAGCAAAGATTAGCCAAAGAAGGATACGAAGAGAGTTCGATAAAATACCTGGACGATGTAGGCAAATTTATGAGGCAGGTGGTGATTTCATTAATAGTTGATAGTAGTAAATTGTATAAAAGTGTGATATCAAGATTCAACATGGCCTCTTAGGCATTTTCCATAAGTCCACGGAAATGAGACCTTCCCTAAGCCTCCTAAGTCTCTCCCGCACTCTAGACACCAGCCATTTCTTATACTTACCTACCCAACTCTTCAAACTTGCTCGTATCCTACTCTGTCTTTATCTTACTCAATTACTTCTCAAGGGCGTCCATTCGTTCTGATTGTAGAGCAAAGTACTACCTTTTATTCATTCGTTCTTTTACTTTATACTCAACATGGCAGGATCACGGCTCACTCGAGCGCTTTCGGATTTTGCCCTCGCCTCGGCCGCCCTCGCTGCCCCCTTCACCAGTGTCAATGAAGCCAACATCCTCGAAAGACGAGGGGCGTCAGATATCTGCAGCGCCAAGTCCAACTGTATTCCTTTCACAATTGACGTATCGTGGGGCTCAGCAAACCCAACGGGCGCTGGTGCCCGAGGCGTCATCCTGACAAACGGTACCCTACCCGGTCCAGCTCTTCGGATGAAGGTCGGCGAGTGCGTCGACTTTAAAGTCAACAACAACCTTGTGGTGGACACTGGTGTTCACTTCCACGGTATTCAACAGACTGGCACACCATGGTCTGATGGTGTCCCAGGTCTCCCACAATATGCCATCAAGCCCGGCAAGAGCTATATGTACCGATGGACTGCCGATGAACAAGGTGCCTACTTCTACCACTCCCACTACAAAGGACAAATTATGGATGGTCTCTATGGCGCCATCTTCATCAGTCCTGCCGACGGTGAGGGGGGTCCATTCTCTTCAGTCGATTCTTCCGGTGTCGACAAGCTCAAGCTTGCTGATGCCAAGAATGAACCTCTCTTCGTCTCGGATTGGTCCAAATACACATTCGACGAGTTCTACGCTATCGAACAGGCTGGAAATGTTGATATTGCCTGCGCCGATTCGATAATCATTAACGGCATGGGTTCGCAATATTGCTTGAGTCAAGATCAGATCACTGCTATGTCCGCACCTCAGATCGCTAACTTGGCTGGTGGTAAGGGCTACACCAAGAAGGCTTGCTTGCCAGCAGACACTGTTGCTACACAAGGCAACTATACTCGCAACCTCGCTGCTATTCCAGCCGACGTTTTCGATGTTTGCACACCATCTAAGAACAAGAACTACACTTTGAGTGTTGACAAAACTGATGGCTATGCTGCGCTTACATTTATCAACACTGGTGGATTCTCTCTTATGCAGGCCACTATTGACAACCACAAAATGATCGTCTACGACTACAACGGAAAGTGGACTGTTCCTCAAACTGTCAATCAAGTTGCCATCGGTAACGGTGACCGTGTCTCCGTTTTCGTTAAGCTTGACCAACCAGTCGCCGACTACCATATTCGTGTCTCGAACAACGGTCTCAACCAGCTCATCTCCGGTTTTGGTGTTCTCTCATACAAGGGCTCTTCCGGCATCTCCGCCTCTTCCGTTCCTGCGATGAGCTTCGGTGGTGTTAACCTCACAACTATTTTTCCATTTGCCCCTGCTAAGGCTGCTCCATTCCCAGCTGAGACCGTCAGCCAGAGAGCCGACAAGACCTATTTCTTCAACATTCAAAAGCTACCAAACGCTGGCCACGCCTACGAATGGTCTCTTCAGAGCAACACTGCTTATAGTATGAACAACGATGACGGCACTCCTCTCCTCTACAAGAACCCATCCACCGTCCAAGAGAGTGATATCGTTCTCAAGACCAACATAGGCCAATGGATCGACATCATTATGCAGACCACCGGTCCAACCGCTCAACCTCACCCTATCCACAAGCACCGCCAACAAGTTCTTCGTCATTGGTCAAGGCACTAGCAACTTCAACTGGTCAACCGTTGCTCAGGCGCAAGCAGCTATCCCATCCGCCTTCAATCTTGTCAACCCGCCATATGTTGATGGATACACCACCCTCGCAGGCGAGAACACCGCCACGTGGACTGTTATCCGATACAAGGTCGAAGTCGCAGGTGCCTGGTTCCTCCACTGCCACATGCAGACTCATCTTTCCGGTGGCATGGCCGTCGCCATCATGGACGGCGTCGACAAGTGGCCCACTGTCCCATCTGATGTCGGCAGGTCCTGCCAGGGCAGCGGCACCTCAAACTCCACATGGAATCCATCCTGCTACTGCCCAGCCTCCTGCCCAGCTAACCCAGGCAAGGGTCCTGATGGTACTGGTACTGGCAATGGCCCAAGCACTGGGTCTGGCTTGAACGGCAGCAAAGGCAGTGGCAGCACTGGCAGCGGTAACACTTCTGGAGGTGACAACGGCAACTGGAACAACGGTGTCTGGTCTGGCCCGAATGACCCAGCTGGCGCACACAACACCTCCAGCTCTGGCAACGGATACACTCCTGAACAACAGACTGGCAGCTACAGCGGCAATCGCGATGGTGTCAAGAGCACAGTGACCTCCTTTTCTGACCAGGTCACACCAACGACAATTCCAACAACCATCACTTCCACCAATGCTCAAGGCCTAGTCCAAACATACACCACAAACCGCGTTGTGACCACGACAAGCCGTGTCCCACACACCACCACCTCAGCAGTTCCGGCGACACAGTCCGTATGCACCACGCATGGCTGCAAATGGCCGCAGTTTGCGAGTCTCAAATGTTGTGAGCAGAGAAAGTGGGCATGGATCGTTTTGATCATCGTGCTTGTCATCATTCTGATCATCTTGACGATTTGTGCCGTGCTGTTCATGAGCCGAAGAAAGAACAAGAAGGGAGCTGCAAGCCGAGAAATTGAGGAGGAAGTGAAGGTGCAGCAGTCACGAAGCATGCTGAATGAGACCGATAGCGGTGAGGGGGAGTTTGCTGGTGGTTACACTGATGAAAAGTCTGGCGTGGCTTCCCGTGTCAGGGAGTATCGCGGGCATGGAGGTCATTGACGGCTTGTATCATACTTCAAAATGAGAAAGAGCTCGAGATTAAGACAGTCTCAGTCAAGCGCCACCAAGTGACCGTTCATGATCACGTAACGTTTTGTACTTCTCAGGATTGAGCAGGACCGGTGCCTTGCAGCCACCTGAAGTCTTAATACTGAAGTGTGAGCGGTGGAATAAGACGACACCTCAGGTCTGTTCCGCTGAATTGCTGTGCTCCAAAAGGGAGTTTGCACGGCGAGTGCTGATAATGTTCTGTTTTTTCAGCTCAGGAAAAACAAATCGCCAAGTCTTGTACCAAGAGACGCTTAAGACGCTTAGGAACACGTTACTGAACTTTAGATAGGTACACACACACACACACACACACACACACACACACACACAATTTATTACGCCCGGCGGCGGAGCCGAAAGGGCAGCTAAAGCTGTTCTACGAATACATTTCGCAAGATATGTCCTAGTCTCCTTGAAGCCCATCCAAAGTAAATCTTCTCTTCGCTTTACAGTTCCATTCGCTTGCTACATCTTTGCGGATTCTCGTGTGTTAGTAATGTCGGCAGCCTGGTTAGATAGGTACAGTAGCTTACAGGATCGGTTTCCTCCAAATGAAGACACAGTGTCTTTGAATTCCTCAGATAAGCCTTTGCCAACGACCCTTAACAGCCGAAAGTGATTGAGATTGACTTCATCTGTATACACTACAGGCTTGCCTTGTGAGTTGCCCATTTGCGTCCTTGCCCTCCCTGCTTCACGTGGTTGCAATGGCCAAAGAGAACACTCCGTGCGACATGCTGCGGTGGACTTTTCCAATATACAGATGCGTTCGACAGTCATGCAATACGCTTCAAACTCAATTCGATGCTGAATGCTGGTATTTGCTTCAACTTGCCGATTGCAGAAAGGAGGATCTTCACAGATATTGACTTCTGCGCAGAGACGATATTCGGACCGTGATGTAAGCCAATGACCCTGCCCAAAAACGTGCCGTACCCGTGAGGTGAGCTGCTGCACCTTGTTTGTAGGGTTTTGGTTTTATTGCGACGTTGAGGTTGCCAAAAGTGGTTTATGAGGTCGAAGGCAGACCGATCGACAGGCTTCGTCGTCGTTTAGAAATTGACAACAACCAGCACACACTGAATGGAAACTAGGATTCGAGCTGCTACAGTCGCATGACGAGTGAGGCGCGTTGGAGATCCAACCATTCGTCGCACATCGTCCTCACTGCCTTCGTCGAATGCGTCGATCAAGATAACGAGAGATGGTAGTTGTGGTGAAGGTTGCCTGCTGGATCAGTCTTCGCAAGGGGTTTGAAGCATTTAAGCTTCCCTCTTTCTATCGCTGTCGAACTATCGAATAGCGGCAACGTGTTCGGTACGCTCATACGTATGTAAGTGTGCAAGTGTGAGAGTGTGCAAGTGTGAGAGGTTGCGACGCGTCGCACAAGTCGCGTACATAACGCGTGGAGAGCCTGTGCCCCACACCACCTCACTTGGTGGTCGCCATATCCTTCAAAAATCGACATCCCACCAATACTGTCATTTCTATCGACCAGATCCGAGCAGATCTTTGGTGCTGCACCTGTGCACATACTTAAGGGTAGTCGCCGGCGTTCGAACTCTTACAGTCATATGACGGAGGGCCTGGTTGATGTTCAGTTCTCATAGACATCGAACAGGTCAGCACAAAGACTGACATCGAATTGAAAACCATACCTTGTCTGTGCTCATGACAACTGTCCGAACATGCAGGCAGCTTCAAGCGCTGTGGTCGCTTGAGTTCACGATCATCGGCTATCCCTGCCGCCACCACTCCGCACTGACATGGATCGGGCGTCGCTGGCATGGAGATCTGCTTCGACGTTCTCGATGGTGTTGTGTCCTGTTCACTCCCTCGTCAGCTGACCTTGCCCAAAGCTCCTGAGGCAGCAGGCGGAGCGGATTCGGGTACGTGCCTGGCCTGACAGAAGTCGACCGACGACGTGACTGTCGTTGCCTCAAGATCCTGCCCACCACGAGCCCCACGATCGGAGCGATGGCCACTACCAGGCCGACAATGGCGAGGACAGTATCGGTTGATAGTGACATGGCTTGAGCAGCGCCACTGGCTGAATGCTTCTTTGGGGTATGCGATCGAACTGCGCGCCGGATACACGAAGCAATGGGATGTGAAGAGATGGATAAGCATGTCTATAAGCTGGAGACGACCAAGCGCCAGGAGCTTTGACATGGATGGTTACGCAGCGTCGTCTGTCCGATGGCTGTGAACAAAATGTCTCGGAGGAATGTGATGTTTTGTGTACCATTCCGCCAGCGGTGGACATGGGTCATGCAAGGAGCCGCACAACCTTCCCCTGTGCGCCTCGCTACCAAGGACGCATGATATCGACGCAGCTTTGGCATGCAACCACGGCAAGTTCTGACGGTGCGCCAGGAGAGAAGGAGCTTCTGCACATGTCAGGAAGGCTGGTTGTGGAGGTTGCTGTGCGACGAAGAGGTGATCATGCTTCATGGGGAGCAAGCACTGATTCGAACAAGGTGGTGCTGAACAGCTGACGCGAAGCATGAGAACCTTGTCTCTTTGGAAACGACATTGTGACTGGTATTCATGACAGTCTGGATCAACACTGGTCTGGCCAGTCTGCCTTGCTGCTGCCGCTGGCTGTTGCTGCTGTGCGACCTTGAAGATCATGCGAATTGGAGCGGCCCATGGACAAAGCCCCAAGCATCAACGACTTGCCATTGGGAAGTGGAAACCATCTCCACGTTCGACTGCTTGTTCACATGTCCAAGTCAGAAGCGAATACTACTACATAAGTTTGAGCCCGCCCGTTTCTATCTTTCCAGAGGTATGCTCTTGGAATAACGCGGGGTTCTGTTTCTTCTGCTTCTTCTGTTCCTCTTGATTCCCCCGATCCCACCATGTCCTTACCTTTCTCCACCGTCTGTCTGCTCTGGGAGCAGCTCTCATCGCTGCATGGAGCCAACGAAGCGGACGGCGTCATGAAACAGTGGTCCGAGCTTGGGGCATCGGCACGAGTCGACGACAAGCGCTACAGAAGCTGCAAGACAACGGGAATGTCGATTGTGCTTCGGGCATCATGACGACGCTTGCCGAGTGCGGTGACCTGCGTGGATCCAAAACACCGCTGACCGTGCAAGAAGTGGACGCGACCTTAGATCGTGTGGCGGCCACCTGCGACTTCTCGAGTCCAGACCTTCGCAAACGACACGACGACAGTTCCGGAAGCACGGCGTCAGATCTGCTGGTCGACATGTTCCGCTGTATGTCGGCCCAGGAAGTCAAGTGGGCGGTTCGTCTGCTGCTCAAGGACCTAAGGCCAGCCATTATCCCGGAGATCTTGACCTTGCAGCTGGTGCACGACGGTCTTCCCCGCGTGCTCTCGGTGCTCAAATTGTTGTCTCGTGCTTTGGCATTCATCCAGGGCGAAGAAGAGCGGCAAGGAAAGAAGCTAAGCATTCAGGAGTTGCAGATCTCGCTCACACCCCAAGCCGGCACATTGGTTGGTTTACCACATTTCGAGAAAGCACGCAGCATCGGTCATGGTCACCGATTCATGCACGACCAAGAAGTCAGTGTCGAGCGCAAGTACGACGGCGAATACTGTCAAGTCCACGTCTGGAGAGAGGTGGTAGCCGCAGGTGGGATGTCAAGCTCTTCTCTAAAAGTGGTCGTGATTCTACGCTCGATCGTGCCTCTATCTTGCCAACAGTGCGACAATGTGTGGGCATAGGCACGACACGATGCCAGGTGCAACAGCACTATATCCTGGTAGGGGAACTTGCGGTGTGGAATGACAATATCCACGATATCATGCCATTCTACAAGATCCGGAGGTACGTCACTCGGGAGGATCGTCGGTTGGGATGTGCCGAGGACTCACCACCAGACCCTGACGAACACCTCATGATCATGCGATTGACAGCCTTGCTCGTTCAGCCTTGTTTGGTCAACAGGAGTGCTCAACTAGCGATGAGCGAAAATTTTGTAACTACTTACATCGGGATCTAGTCTATACAAAGTGAAGATATGGCCTCACGAGCGACGACGAGGTCTTGTCGGATAATAATACATACTGGCGATTGAACTCAAACTCCTGACCAAAATTGTATGACAGCCTCGGACAGCCTCGCCAAGAAGGGGGTGTGGGGGTGTCACAGGGGGTGTCCGTAGGTAATCCCCTCGCGTTCCGCAAGCCCTCGATTATCAATACTACATGTATGTGTGCACAGTAAGAATTTGTTGATGCGGACGAGATCATATTACCTTATACAGTTTACAAATCACAGGTCACAAGCTGATATAGACACTGGTTCTGTTGCATTTGTCTCTTGTGCGAGCAGAGATCACAGACGAACAGAGATGACGTGATTTTAAGGAAACTCAGCCTTGCCAGTCAGGCTGATTGATCGGTTCACCTTCCCTTCTCTGCTTGCACGTGTTCTGTCGCATAAAGGCCAGCTCGCAACAATGATGTCCAATTCTTCTTTTTGAATGATGCTTCAAGAGTGCGACTTTTCAGTAATGGCCATTCTCTCAGGCACCCTCGACTACACCACGCCTCGACTTCCGAGCTTCTGAACCTCAATCCAAAGCTTCAGCGCATCCGGATCGCTTGTCTGGGCATGCCACAGAAACGACTCCATCACTTGCTTCGCCTCCATCCAAGACCTAATCTTTGCGTCCGCAGCGGAGCGACGAACCAGAGCTACGAACGACCCTCTTTCTGTTTCAAAACCAACAGCCATAATGGCACCGAGCACTGTTGCCCAGAACACGAGTCGTACTTCTTGCAGCGTGAGCTGTGCCCTCATGTCGGTATCGTACAAGATCTCAAGCTGATGGAGCAATAACCTTGCGAGTCGCAGGCGAGGAAATGTCGAGTAGTCGGTCGGATATGTCACGAGGTTAGCGTAGCATATGCAAGCCCATCGCGTGATTTCGTAGATTTGAACCTGACTTTGCTTCTGGCTTACAGTCACCGTGTTGCCTTCTTCCTCCTCTTCTTGCTTTTGACCTTTGAGATCTGCCGCTGGAGGAAGGGATAACAGGCTGTGCTGGGTGAACTGCATCTGGTCGAGTATTAGGGATGATCGACTTTGCATCGAGCCTCCCGAAGCGTAGTCTTCCAATATTGTCGTCATGTCCGCCAAGTACGACCACACCGCGGCTGGCTGCGGGGTACCTTGGGGAACTTCGGGAAAGGATATCTCGCGAAACCCGGCGCCACGGCTCCCACCCATTTGGTCCGGTGTGGGTTCGAAAGCCTGCCGCAAGCGCAGCAGATGGGAACCACGTACCAGTTTTTCGACGGGATGGAGGCTCGCAAAGGGAAAGAGAGGGGCTTTTAGATGGCGGCCAGAGAAGTGGATGCCTTGACTGTAAGTGTCAGCTTTCTATGAGATCATCGCCCGAGCAACACTCACAAGCAGACCGATCGCCTGATTTGGGCGCTCTGCACGTTCTGGACACCACCTAGCATCTTGACGACAGTGGAGAGGCCAAGCATGTGCTCCTCCGCCACATTCAGCCCAGTCGCTAGATGCAGCAGATTCCACGTTTTGAAGTTTGATTGTCTCGGGCGAGCTATGCTCCTGTCAACATGGGGCAGATATGGTGGGAATGAAAGATGCAAAATGGTGGAGATAGTACTCTCGTGGGTTGCAAGCGAAGGATCGTTCAAAGCACGCCGCAGGTATTCAAGTGATTTGGTGTAGAAGAACATCTCCTGTGGCGTATGTTGCATGGATCGGCCCTCCAGCCACCTTCGACTCGTGCAGGAGAACCATGCTGCAGCCCAGTAAGCATGTTCATGACCTAGTGCATATTTTGTATAAGGTAAGATGCTTGTATCGTTGGCTTCGCCCACGAAGAAGTTCGAGTACACCTGGTGATGAGCTATGACAGTGACAAACCATCAGCACGTCCCCTTCGTAAAGTTCAAGTGCGTGAGCGATAGTGTCTGCCTTACTCACCGTATAGCACGAGCTTAGTTATAAAGTCAGCACCGTCGGCGCCGGAGGGTAACGTATTGAGACAATCAAACCTCCCTCCCGGTTCTCTCACGATAGGCCGCAAGGCTCGGTTTGTGCTGGTATGTGCCGGAGACTGCGGTGCTGGTGAGTCTGACTTTTTTCTGGTCGCGGTGAGGCAGTGCTGTCCATGATGTCGAGTTTCTCTACCATGAAGGAGTCTGCAACGGTGTGCAGAGCACTCCACAGCTCTCGGCTCATCGCTTTCCTGTCGGTTTATGCCTAAGTTGCAGATTCGGAGGTCGTCGGATCCTTGTTGAGACTCATCAGCTGGGCCCCCGTGAACTGCTGCATTATAGTCCTCCATGATAATCGAGAACGGGAACGGCAATTGGATCTGAGCCACCGCATGCTCTCACAAAATGCACTCAGGTGCCGCATCAGAGAGTGGGCAGTTAATGTCAGGTTGTCGTGTCCAAGAGCTTGTTATCAAGCTTGCTGCATGGGTTGCACATGCTTCGCTCGCCGTCAACTCTGTCGACGGCTGCGGTAGCAATCCACCAATAATATCCAATAAATGTACTATCAGAAAAAGGCATAGCTGCCAAGAACGCAAACCGAGCCCTTGTGACCCAGCCAAGCTTGAGGCCCACCTGAACTAGTGCCACATCGACACCCAGGCTCTGTGCCGCCTGCCAGTGTATACAGTCTCCTTTTCATCCAGTTCATTTGATTTAAATTTAAAGCTTCTATGGGGCTTACTCATCCACACCAATGAGCTTCAATTCTCAGGAGGCTGCAAGTGCAGCTAGCTTGCTTTGTATCTGTCGTCAGTGCTTCAACGACATTGCGGCCATGGAATTGTTCCTCCCAGAGAAAAATACGAATACTCGGAAGTCATGGTAATCACGCTTCCGGAAAGTAATTGGACACGGTGTGTTGGTGTTCGTTATTATAATGCTAGTGGCCAGTATGTAGTCATCGCTGAATGGGTTGCCCCCTACAGGTCGGCAAGCAGGGATTTTCCACAACAGTATAAATTTGTTGTTGCTTCAAGCGGGATATTTGATCAATATTGGCCACAGAGGCCCAGGGAAAGAAGGTTGCCAAAGTCATTCAGACTCACCTCGACAACCTCATACATATTTGCCTTCTCCTGATGGCGCACTTTGATCTTTTGAGTCTAAGTCCATGGGGTACTTATCGATGTGATTAAGGATCCACTGGGAAAGAAAATCTGACCCTTTGCCTAGTTGTATGTCCCAGTGCCCATCCTGAAACCGCTATCATTCAAATCAGTCCGATAGTGGAGGTCCAAAAGCCAGCAACACCTGAAGCGGGGAAAAGGAAAATGGGTACTAACGACATGTCAGATCGAAAGGCTGTGAGTATCTGAAGAACCATCTTCCATCAAGTTTCGGCTTCAAGTCCTAATCTTCTCAGATTCGACGTGCACAAAATCGTGAATCGCAGAAGAATTTCCGGGCTCGCCAAGCGATGCGAGTGAAGTCTCTTAAAGCAGAGGTTGTTAGGTTTCAAGGGGCGTATCAAGCTCTTGAAACGGCTTCTGCCAAAAGAACTGAAGAAATAGCGAAGCTGACTGCCTATATCGAGCAGCTGACAAATGAAATTAAGAGCTTAAAAAGTTCACGGGGCCGTTCAATTGAGGAACAGGCCGCGCCAGAGGATTATGAAGGTTTCAGCATGGTTCTTGATCCTAAGGAGCTTCTCCAGACTTGGGAACACTACTTCTTTGAGGAATTTTTACTATCAGAAAATTAGATAAGCAAACTCCAGCCACCGTCAGAGTATATGGACCTCACCAGCCCTGCTTCTGAGGTCTTGTCACCCAAGCAAGATAATCACTTTTTCCAACGTTGAACACGTACGAGCCGCCTGCGAATGCCTCATGGTACTAGAGAGTGCAATCCGCGATGGAAATCTTCCGTGATGCTTGTTTAATGCATACTAAATCCCCTATGTGGTTAGGCGTTGCCGAGATCTTGCTTAAGTTTCACAGGCGGAGTGTACACTCTCTTAAGATGCCGAACAAGCCAGCAAGGGAAGGTTTCAGTACCGATTATCTACATATTCTCCTCTTCAATTCCCAGCACGGCCATGAAATACACTAGTCCCACTGCGAAACGGACCTTGACCGATTTTGAAGAAGATAAAGTGGTGGATTTGTAACATAAGTGCTAGCCCTTCCTCGCCGGTTAAACCATTTTGATACGCGTTGGTAATGTGAACGTATAGCTGCTATAGCAATTCTATATCTCGGTTCCTGATTAAACTCCCACCTCAAAATGTAGTAGTATATACGCTTTACGAGCGAGTTACAGCTGAATGGAGGCACTAGACGTTCGCCTGTTACATTGATAACCTCTTTACTAGTATACCGCTGGCTAGGGCACTATTAATGATTAATATTAGTATGTACAGCACTATAAGAGCTAATACGCCTAGCTTGTCACCGATTATACTGGTAACTAGACATAGATTTAGGTCTTAGTTGGCTCAAAACGAGCGATCAGCCCTTATTATTAACGATATCGCAGCCTATATGATCTAGAAAGACTACGAACGACAAAAAATCGTATCCTTTATATCTACGATCCATATCCCTTACGACTCCGAAGCAGCGATTCGACGTATAAGGGAGAGATTGCCTACAAAAGGTACACCTACTGGCTTTACTCAGGCTTAAGTTTGGTAGCTAAAGATCGCTGTTGATTACAGCCGATTATGGGCAATACCGACCTCCACCAGGCCAAGTGGACGAAGAAAATCATCGAGTTTATCATCGATATCTACCATACGAACGCCTTTATTATCTAGGAGCGATATCAGGTCCAAAACGATCGAGGACGACGATCTCGTGAGTGATTCCTTACGCAACTCACCGAGAGCCTTTTTGAGATCGAAGAAAAGGTATATACACCAGTACAGGTCCTGAATCGAAGCTTTTGTGCTTGGACAGGCTGTTAGCCTCGAGAGTATCGTACGCGCAATCCCCTGAGCGAGATCGTCAACAACACCACCACCTCCAGGGCATCGAGGACGACCGACTACTGCGACGACTGTATGAAGTACCTGTGCGTTGGCAAGGGCTGCTGGAGTCAATATCACAAGGCCAAAGGCCTTAAAACCAGGCCAAAGGATCGATATTAGCAAGAGGGGGTCAATATCTACACCAGGTGACAGCGATCTCGTTTTGTGACACCACGATTTGTCTATACAAGGCCAAATCGCGGCCTCAAACGCGTGATAACGCATAGAATCAAGATCTGGTACACGTACGATATCATACCCATTGTAATGAGATTATTTGTATGTAATGGCCACCACGTGGTGCTCCCATGGTGGAGCCGCTAAATGGAACAAATTGTACGCGCAGAGGATTCCTCTACCAGACAAGGCTACTAGTCAGCCTTGGTGGCACCCAGTAGAGCCTATTTACTCTACTCTTCAATGGAATTGCCAGAACGCAGTTACTCCTTCTACCTGGATCTCTATCGATGAAGCAATCGTTAGTCAATCTAAGTTATACAGTTACAGTACCTATACTTATACAGAGCTCAGTGTACCTTGCCATTCCCTAAAGCGAAAATCTCTTAAGCATTCACTTGTACTGTCTCCAGTCGTATAGGGCTAAGCCCTCATAACATGACATTACTAACCAGTTAAGAGCGAACTTCTCTCTTACCCATCTCGCTTGTAAGCGTCACATGAGAGACCTCTAGCTTACTAGCTATTCGACGTCTGTCTAGTCAACAGCTTCGTTATCTGGCGCTTTCCCAGGCTAATCCAAGAGTGGAAAGACACTCGGCTTCATGAGACGTTTAAGAGCCTATTAATCCCCGATTTACTTACTCACAATACTTATCACAAGCCTGAGAAGGCTCCTCAACAACAACGATGTGCCTAGGGAGCGAAGCACCCTGGTGAATGCAGTCAAGGAGCGGGAAGTCATAAAACGAGCCTCACGAGCGCAGAATAAGCCGTAGAAGGCCTCTTAGTGAGATAACTAACGAATCTCGGCCTCCCAACGTTCCAAAAGCGTAACTACTGGCTGTCTCTCCTGCGGAGTTAGTTTATGTGTTACGAGAGGCTGTTTCAACAAGTGACATGTAGATTTATATGAGAATCTGCTGCAGAATTGTATAGAATGCGTTGAAGTTTGACTCGAGAAGTTCTGTTGAGGAGTGCCAAGAAAAAAGGTGCCAGTCGGGCTGCAGAGGAGATAGTCACAGTGAGGACATCTCTACAGGTAAAGGTACAGTGGCACCCTTGTTGTCGCCGGCGAGGCTTGGGGTGGGGTGGTCCGCAGGCACGTCCAACCTAGCGGGTTGGGTGGTTGCAAGCGCAAAGCAGGACATCCAACAAAGGCAGAAGCAAATGATATTTGCGATCATATAATACTCCAATTCCAATCATTTCAGTATTGGACGGGCGAGACACGCTGGAGGAGTCCTTGTTTGGCCAGGCGGAATGCCATCTCTTAAAATGGTAGTTCGGTAATTACATCCCCGAGAGTATCGTCAATTCCAGCATCTTGCCCAAGCATCTGCTTCTGGAGCTCTAGAAATAGGCATATGCCGTCGAAATCGCTGATGTCTCCAGACCAAAGGTAGTCTTGGAGTAAGGCCTGCATCGATTCCCAAGAAGAAATATGCAGATTCCGACAGAGTCGAGCAGTAAATGCGACGAGAGAAGCTCGCTTGGGCGTCCCTATGGCAGCCAACGCAGCCACTGATGATATCCACAGAAGTAATGATGTTGATGTGGCACCTTGGCCGTCTTGAAGGACTTGGGAAATATCTGACTCTAGCCTACCAGCGAGTTCTGGAAAAGGCACCGAGGAGAGAGGTAAGGGAAAGACCGCGATGAGGCTGTATACAATCAATGCATGACGGACTGCGTCGAACATAACGGCTTGTTGAGTGCCTTTAGTCAGCGTTGCTGTTTCCGCGCTCGACGGAAGCGACATAATCTGATGATGTGTCCAATTTCTAGCGTCACAGACGTACTCAACGCCAAACCAAGTGAGCCTGTTAGAGAGGAATGCTTCTTGAATACTATTGTAGAGGACTACCTCAGAGATTACAGCCATGAGAAGTTCAGATAACGTGGCGGGTAAAGTTGTTGCATACTTCATGAATCCAGGAGAGTACCTCGGCTTTATTTGAAACATGAGTCTGTTGTAGCGCTCGGTGAAGTCGGCATTAATGAACCAACATGGGGATCGTGGCTTTGTTAACGTCCGAGAAGCCGAAATAACGTCATTTCTAGCAAAATTTTTTTGCTCAGTGTTTGGTTCACAATGGGGTCGTAATTTGTCTGGGAAGCACTTACTGTGTTTGACAGACTCTTAATCCAGCCCAGAAAGGGTCAATGCAGTCGTTAGCGTGCAAGATTTTCCGTGCCGCTTCTTCATGGTAGTTCAACCAGCGAGGTGCAACTCCCCAGAGGTGCAGATTTTGGAGCTTCGTCAGGGTGCTTTGTCGCGGCCCTGATCGAGCTGCATGCGCAGGAACATCTTCCGTAGTCCCTAGTGCAAGTGACTGCATCGCTGAGCAGAGCATGCCTAGTTCATCGGTCGGAATTGCGTAGTCGCAGTCACCAAGATCAGAAATCATCTGAATGACGGATTTCACAGCAACATGGTGACATAAATCCAGAAACTGTCTATGCTGGATCGCGGACGAGTTGGTTGAGGACTTTTCAACCATGCGTTTCGCACAGACCCAAACCGCAGCATGAAATGAGGCTGGATGTGAACGAATTTTCTGGACGTATCGGGCGGCCACGATCGACATTGTTTGTGCCTGATCACCAATGAAAACCCCGTTGGTAAGTACATAGACTGGATGTCGTTAGTCCTCCATAGTCTGATAGAAATTCAGTCCACAATACGAATGACGAAGACCTACCAAGGTGGAGCAGGGGAGCCACGGCGCCGGATGGGAGCTCTGTGGGATAACCTCCTGGCTGTAGCGAGCTATTTCCACCTGGTGCAGGTACTGTGATCAACTCTCTATTCTCTTTTGATATCGCTCGAGAATCGGTATCAGCTTGCGCAGACTCTGCATCGTCGTTCGTGTCTCGATTTCTCTGGGTCACAGAAACCTGCTGAGACGATAAGTCCGAAGTTTTCGGCACCTTCGATTTCCTTCCCCTAGGGCGCACCTCTTTAGAGCGCTTCCATTGGTAGCGAACAGCATTGGAGCGGACGGCATGGGTGCTTTCCGACACAGTCCTCACAGGGTCGTACCGGATTAATTGGAATGATGGCTCTAACGGTGATCGCGATGATGGAGCAGAGTTCATGGTGGGGAGGGAAACAATCCGTTGGCCCTCATTTAAACCTCCATATTGGAGAGAGCGCAGGTGTTGCTCGTATGTTGTCTGCGTGGTGTTTCCGTCGCCCCCCGACCCTGCAATTTCGGACACGGTGCTGGGTATATTGTGAGTGGCTTCGACTTGTGAATGTAGCGGGCTTGTATTTTTGTGGAATGGGAACGGCAGAGGCCACCTACTCGAGGCCAGCCTCTTATAACGCTCATGTTTTCGGCCAAGCTGCACATGGCGATTAATCTCTTGCGTCTCTTGCTTACTGCTGTGAGACAATGATTTGGACGATGAGCTCTTGTGGACGAACTGAAGACGCGGCGGATCCATGTGCGTTGGCGAACGTCGATGGCAATGTACAGTTACCAATAAGAAGCGAGCATCTACATTTCGAGTCGAGAGATTACGGTAGACAGAAATGTGACTGGAACATTCAATGCTCGATAGACGACCGCTAAAGAAATGTTGATATTAGCTTCCCGCGTCTGCAACCAAGGTGTGCGCAGGCGGCAACCTCCGGTGGCTTCCCGTATCAGCTCCGCGGTTCAGATTTACAGACCAAACTCGATGAGACTTCACGGCATTCGGACCGGTTACCCACGAATTACCGGTCTCTACACTTCCTCTCATCTGCAGAACATCCGCGAAACAATCCAAATCAATGGAGTGTCAGGATCGGAAACACAATTTGCGACAAACTTCTTTGAAGTCTGGAGCAAACTACTCGATACATTAACAACTTCGCTGGACAGCCCAGACATCTTCAGCTCCTGACTCTTCTAGCATTCCACACCTTTATGAAAGAAGGTGTTGACGTTTTCATAAGTGAGACCCATATGGGAGGAGAATTCGACGCGACGAACGTCGTTGAGTCACTATCTTAGCAGTGGTGACGAGATTGCTGAAGACCATGCCAGTTGCCAATTAACCCGCGCTGCATCAGGAATGGCAGGAAAGCTGTGCGAGTAAACGACTGTCAGATGCGAGGGCGATGCAATTGGTGCAAGGCCTTCGCAGGCCAATAGAGGCATAATTCAGCGCTTTATAGAGCAACTACGATCCATGGCTACAACATAATGACTGTTCAAAGTGTCAACACCTATACCAAGCTTGGCGCTGCATTACTAGGATGCTGCATTATCGGGGGAGTGGAGTTGCGAGGTCGCTAGAGAAATCCCTCATCTGCTGAAGGAATTCAAAGACTACTCGTAGATCATCAGTGGCTTACTGCTAACACGGGCATGTTACTGATTTCCCCGCAGAAGCCACGGGGTAGAGTGACAGGCATCCGAATTTGCCAGACCCGATTTGTCGCTCTTCGGCGCATACTGCCCAATCAGCCTTTCCAAGATGATCCTCTCCGCGTACAAATGGTGAATGTTAGCGCGCCCCACTCTCAGACCACCTCTCCATAGTAAATTGCCTGTCACGCATTGGGATGAAGTTTAATATGTACATGATCTTGAATTATCTGCACTTGACGATAATGAGGCTGCAGTTTGACCTTGCATAGACAAATCTTGGTGTCACAAAGCGCCCGCGGCTGCGCCTGGTATTGATTTTGACCCCCTAGCTCGTGGGGTTGCAAGCAACGTTGCCACCCACTTTTATTGCACGCTTGCCAAGACCACCGCTGTCAGGAACGCAAGGTGGCTGGTAACGCGCCACGAAGGGGACGCCAAGAAAGGGCTTGTACACTGTATTTAGCTGTAGTTAGACCTACTAGATATGCTCGATTCGGCAGGTTTCGAGTCGTTGTATAATCAGATAACTAAATAGCCCGTCAACCTTCTCACAGGTACTAAAGAGAGAGGTTGGTTAAATGGCTGGAAGGCACTAACTAACTGGATCCACTTGTGGATCAACTGGTCCACGCTAGGTTGGACTTACCCCTTTGGGGTTGCTATTCTTAACAATAATATATGATTAACTAGTATTATTCGATAGCTCTTGATCTCAATATTGATTTAAAATAGTTCAGATATTGATATGATGCGTGGTTGTAGAGTAATAGCGGATTGAAGGTGGGTGGTCAAATGCGGTTGTGAGAAGGTTGACGGGCTATTTAGTTATCTGATTATACAACGACTCGAAACCTGCCGAATCGAGCATATCTAGTAGGTCTAACTACAGCTAAATACAGTGTACAAGCCCTTTCTTGGCGTCCCCTTCGTGGCGCGCTACCAGCCACTGTTACGGTGCGGGGAGCAAATCCAAAAGACCACTGCAAAGATTCCGACCAATTATGGTCGAATCTTGCCCGCACCCGTACATATGCCTTGTTACGCGTCTGTCGCACAGACCGTAACAGCCACCTTGTATTCCTGACAACAATATTGAACCTCTTCTTTTCATCGAACCTCACTCGATTATATTACAGTCTTTAAACATTCTACCTGCTTAATCTAAAGCTACCGGTTATAAAACGTACCTTAGTCCATTTTCTACTCGTAAAATGGTGGTTTATCTATATCTAGCTAATTTTCTTACCCTATATCTCTCGAAATATTATTCAGCGACCCTACGTCGACAAACGCGCTTATATAGGGTATTTCTCGTTCAGTAGTTACTATGTATCCTCTTAAGTAATCGTTCCGGGCACTTTAGCAGAAAAAATACGCCTGTTAAGTACCAAGCTCATGCTTCAACCTTAATTACGCTATCTACAATAGGAATAGTGCTGGCAACGTTGCTTGCGACCCACGAGCATGCTAAATCGTGGTTCTGCGCCACACTAAATCGAGGCTGTTATATCTACACCACGTCAAGTTGTGGTATGTGGCATCAAAATTTGATTGCTTCAAGTAAAGACTGGTAACGCCACGTGCGTAGCATCCACAAGCAGAAGGCGAACATTACGGCGTTGACCCGCAACCATTCGAACAGCTCTCAGGACGTCACTCGACGCGCATCGAGCCCGATTCTACCGTCCTCCAGAAAATATGGAAACCTGTTGTCACAAGCAACCCTCAATCAAAGGCTACTCTACACGATGAGCGTGACTTAGCAAGCGTAGCAAGACGTCGTTCTTGTCGTATGCTTTTGCGATTGCGGGATCCGCGAGGCCGTCCTCGGGAAGACAGCTTGAAGGTCGTCGGCTTGCTGAGCTTGCTTGTGGCTGGTGCGGTTCCTATATCTTCATCAAGTACGTCTACAACTGGTACCTCCTTCCATGCGCCCGGCACGGGGGGAACAATGATTGCTATGCTCGGCAGCTTTCGAAGAGAGGTCTCTTCAGCATGACCCAAAGTCAAGGCCAGTTCAAAGTTCCTATACATATCCTCTTGGCCTGTGCTGTTGGCTTCTCCATTCAGGTTTTCCAGTATCGATGTAGGTCCATCGTGGTCGTTGTGGTCGTTGTGGTCGCTATCTGCTAAATCAGGCTCTGAACAGCTAGTCTCTTGCTCGGCGAAATCCGTCTCCTCATGGGCATCTTGGAAATATGATGGCTCTTCTTTGTCCTCTAAACCTTCCTTTCGCTGCTTTTTACTGGAAACGCGGTGGCTGACTTTAGTGCTGTTCTCTACATATTGATGGGCATCGATATGGACAAATGAGATGGCCTTAGGCACGCTGACAATGGAACTGGAATCAGCGCGGTTAAGAGCTTTTCCTCTCTGTTTGCTCTCAAAACGAATATCGTGGACGTCTGCGAGGTGATTAAGAAACTCTGCCTTGTCAGCCGTCGCAGGGTTTTCCTGGCACCGTGGATGAGGGCATACTTGTAGTTCCTGATGAAGCACATGGTCCTGGAGATGGCGCTTCCACGTCGTGGGGTTGATGTACTGGTGGAAATGCCCATCAGGAAGTCAACAGAGAGTAATGAGAAAGGAACAGCTCGGAATAGATGTGGCGGAAGTTGTCGACCGATCGTAGAAGGAATTCAGCAACTCTGCGGTACTTACACTTCTTCGTTGCCATAGTATCTAGTTATAGCCATTTTACCAGTAAAACGTACTCAGAAAGACCAAACATTAGTTGACTACAGGGGTCTTAAGCTGAAAGTCGATTTTTTGAAACGTTCGGACTATTCTAATATGGCACCAGCCTAAGCCTCGCGCGCTTAGAATGTGTGGGGCACTGGTGTGGAGTCACAGACTGGCAGTGAGAACTGTCGGACCTTAGATAAGTGTAGCCCTACCCCTCCATAAGCTACTTGATGCGCCTACAACCCTCTTATATTCTGGAGATGCTCAAATGCCTCATTTCATCTAGGTAGATATACCTCCGTGCTTCCTTACAATCCGCGCTCTGCTCAAGTTTGAACTGAATATGTGATGTGACAACCATTCAAGCTATTGCATCCACGCGTTCCTTAGCAATGACCGAGACCATCCGAATTTCAACAGCCAAAACTAGTACAATATCGATCCCCGCGAGGACCATAGCGTACTCGCCGTTCGTTGTTGCGACTTCATGCTTTCCAGCTATCGGTAGGCTTCTGCTCTAACCTTAGGAGAGACTTACAGTTCCGGGCGAAAAGTCTCCGAACGTGGGTAAAAATCCGCGTCGTTTTCGCGATTTCTAGAACCTTCATAGCAACTCAAATCCTTTCGTAATGGCGCCACGTACCGCTACGTATGACTCCGGTCACTGCTAGCACACGAGCGATTCGGCAGAGGTGCTAGGAGTACGCATCAATCAAGATAGAATCCAGACCGTTGTCTACACTCCACCTGAAGCATGGGCTGGCGTGACTACTCAGGGATTGTACCATTATCCGGCCACCATCAGCGATGCAAGCACCACTGTCGAAATTGCTCAGTTTGCCCCAAATGTCAATTTCGCCAGCAACTCGACCGCTGCTGTTATCAACAACTTTGCAGGCCGCGAGCAAATGGTCTTCTTCATTTCTTGGGCTACTGATTGGTCTCCTACCTCCAACTTCCTCCAGCATGCATACATCACCTGGATGACCCGTGGCCTCTATGTCGGTTATCGCCGTGTATATCTGAACACCCAGATTGATGACATGTTCTTGGACACTGACATTTACTACCCTGGCAACTACTCTTACCGTGCCACCACTGCCGACATGACTGCTGTTGCAAACTGGGTTACTGCAATGAATAAGAAGTTGAACCCTGGTAGCTTTTACCGCCCTGAGATTGGCCACAACGGCAACGGTAACATCCTCTACTCCGAGAATGTTAACGATGCTGCTTTAAATACCTGCAAACCGAACTCTATCGACACTGGCCTCCACAATGACACTGCTCTCGAGTTCCAGAAGCCGTTAGGAACCGGTACCGACGCCTGGCCCAAGACGCCAACGACCTTTACCTACACTGCCAAATGCCTCGATCTCGATCCTTTGAAGGTGTGGTTCGCCAACGCTGCCAATCGTGATCAGTTCATGCACATCACTCATACGTTCACCCATTATGAGTTGAACAACTCGACCTACAGTGATGCATTGAAGGAAATCCAGTTCAACCAGGCCTGGCTTAAGCAAACCACCATTGATGGCGGTAACTTCAGTGCCAATGGCTTGATCCCTCCTGCTATCACTGGACTTCATAACGGTGATGCCATCCGTGCTTGGGTTGCTGCTGGACTTCGCAACTGTGTCGGTGACAATACTCGTCCAGGTCTCAGAAACCAGAACAACTTCATGTGGCCTTACATTACCACCATGGCTGCTAACGGTTATGATGGATATGAGGTCATCCCCCGATGGGCAACCCGCATCTACTACAACTGCGACACCATGGACTGCACAACCTATGAGTGGATTGTTACCTCTGCCGGCTCCGGCACTTTCTCTGATCTGATGGCTGTTGAGAAGGCTGATACCAGCCGGCACTTGTTCGGCCTGTACCACGATGGGTTCATGTTCCATCAAGCCAACCTTCGCAATGCTGGCAATGCCGGTTACACTACTGCTGACGGCACTACTGTCTACTCTATCTTCCAGTCGTGGGTTGAGCAGACTGCCCAAGAGTTTACCCGCTTGGTGAACTGGCCATTGATTACTGTCAGGCAGACTGACTTGGCCGTTTCTTTCACTAACCGCATGACCCGTGACGCCTGCAACTACTCACTGAGTTACTCCAAGACCAATACCACCATTACCAGTGTGACAGTCTCGGCCACCAGCAGTACTTGTAGTGCAGCGATCCCTGTGACCGTCCCCGGTTCAGTTACCAATACTCAAGGTTTTACGACCGAGAAGATTGGTAATGATCCGCTGACGATCTGGGTCAAATTGAGCGGCTCGCCCGTCACGTTCACTCTGTCCACGCCGATCCCAATTTAAGCCTTGGAATTTCACTGCAATTCTCTTGAGACGGACGGTACATGGGCGTGTTCAATCACACCTGCTCTAGTTTCGTTTCATGATTCAGTCATGTATTGAATATATCTTGCACAGATTCTGACCACTGCTCCTGTTGCTCAATAGAAAATGCTGTTCCGTTGCACTGAACATAGACTACTGTCGCACGATCAGAGTCGTTTGCCTTCATACAATTCTTGCTTCGGCTGATGCCTCAGCGAATTTTTCTGATGCCAGTAGGGCTTGATCGGAGAAACATGTTGGCAGCCGATCGAGCCATTTCCGTGATGTTAGAGCGCTCAACAAACGTGGTTTCGATGGTCACCGGTACAGTCTACGGTTGGACTTTCTTGGCTTCGGACGCCACATCAGGAGCTTTTGTGGCGGATATGGGCAAGTAACAGTCACTAAACCGTGAGGGTCTCAGCTTGAAACAGGACTGAGTATTCTGTGCATGTACCGCGCCGGCTTGTTGCTGTCATGACCTTCAGTGGGTAATGGCGATGGTCTGCAAAATTATTTCAAAGACACTTCCTATTTGGCATAAGGTGGATACCGGCTATAGGTCACGCACCGTCAATCACCAGCATGGACACCTAGTTAAGCCTTTCTAATGCAGACATTCTACAAACAAAGACAGATGTCGCTTTCGGACCTGCGAGGTCACTACCGCAGGGGCTCCCTAAAATAGATTCTCATGCTGGTAAGAAGAAATGACGAAAGCACGAAAAAGACAGTCTTTGGGCAGGACAAACTCCCTTGCCCAGGGAGAAAGCTCCATGGGAGAGATGGGCCATGGCCAAGACTGTCCGTATAATGCATCAGCATGGGGTTAGGAAAAACTTTGGTATTTCAATGAGTGCTTGTGTTCTGGGTGGGACTTCAAGTCTGCCCAGGTGCTTTGTGTCATTTCACGCGCCTCTCAGCGCAATCCACCAATCTGCGAGGGGTATTGTTCGCGGTGCGCCACTTCATCTTAACACGAGCGGGTTATAATTTGTCTCTGTTAAGTACCCACGTCCCACCATAACAACAAGACAAGGTGACGCACCACAAGCCCAAAACCAGGACCCGGGACCCAGTTGTGTCCAAGCCAAATGTTCATACGCCGACTTATTGGAGGTGTCAGCCGAACCACAGCCACAACTGCCCCACCCAGTCAACCAAAGCTCCACTGTCTCAGAACGGCCAAATTAGCGACGAACATCCTGGGGAAAATGCCGAGTTTGTCCTTGTCTCCATCCAGCCACCATGGCGGCGGTATTACAATCACGTAATTAGTGCAAACCTACTCCCTTTTTCACACAGAATTGCCGAACATGCCGGACCATGCTAGCGCTTCCGAAACGACGCAGGCGTCGGCACATGTGATTGAGCTGTACCCACAGGAAGGTTCCTCCAGATCCTGGCGCGATTTAGTTCTGCAAAGCTCGTTCAATGTACAGGTCGCACATAAAGTTTCGCACCCTAATTTTACCGTACCTTGGCCGACATGGGTACCGTGAGTTGTTGCAACATCCGGTGTTTTTCACTACCAATCACCTTGGACTTGTGTCATAGTACGTACATCCATCCTCGCTTAGCGAATCATTCTATCTTCCATTTCTTCCCTTTTTTTGGAGCTTCTGGGTCGGCCTTGCTCCTTCTCAGCAGCAGGGAGCCTTTCTTCGGCCTCCTCGAGCGATGCCTCATGCGAAGTCGGCCGAACCAGTAACATCTCCATTCGGACTTCGGTCCAGGCTTTCTGCAAGCCACAGTCTACTCTGAAACACATTGTCATGCCGACTTCTGGGCATTCATGTTAATATAGCAACCATGTGGAAACCTCCATTCCCCGGGAACAGGTGCGTTATAGATACATCTGCTCGTGGTTTGTGATGGTGAGAATGTCTTCAGTCTGAGTATCTTGCGTCTTTCCTTTAGCTTGGTCCTTGAGGCCGTCCATTCGTTCAATAACTGCACCAGAACTACAGTCATTCGTTTCTCATTGCAACGCATTCCCTTAATTCTTCCGAAAACCTTGCGTTAATCGTACAGCATCTGTCAAAAATCCTAATTCAGGTGCTCGCGCGCGTGGACAGAGCCACTTACATTCATTTTCAACAATCATCAAGGCCAGATGGCACGAAGCTTTCTGATCCCCGAGTTGGCCACCCTGAAGAGCATCAATACCTGGTATCAATGGGTGTGTATCACGGAGTGAGGCTTTGACTATCCTTGACTAATCTTCCAAGGTCATGCTGGGAATCATTGGTGTCGCCGCTCTCAGCGGTCTTATCTACGTCATCTACTCAATATCTTGGCGATTGGTCAAACGCTACAAATCAAGAGTCAAGAAGGATGTCATTTCTTCCCCAGCTTCCAAGTTCCTCCAATCAGCTGTGGCTCAGCTTTCGCCGCTTCCAAAACCCAAGCCGTTGAAGTCGACTACTTTCAGTATTTACCTTGGCAATGTCGATCCTTCGAACCGAGACATTTTGAACCGTACCGAACTTACCATCTTGGATCCTTTCCGAGCAAACGTAATCGATGCAGTCAATGTCGAGAAGGGAAGACACTATCTCGCTCGCCTTCATTTAGCTACGCTGGCTGCTCAAGCTGTCGAGAAGGACGAAGCTCTACAGCGTGTTATTCAAGCCGTTAGGAAGGTCTGCGTTGGAAGTCCATTTCAAGGAGTCATTCTTGCCGGTTGGGAGGATGTCTTTTCATCAGCCTACGTGAAGGCACTGGCATCTTTCATCGAGACTGCCGGTCTTCTCTTTTACCTCGAGACCGGCCCGCCTGACTTCCTGCCCGACACCGACCTTCTGTCTTCCCCTGCTATATCCGGTCTAATCGTACGCAATGTCGTCATTCATTCTAACGGCGAGCACAGGGACTATTTCGACATGGAGAAGATGCAGCCCACTGTTCGAGCTTGGGTGCGTGAATCTTGTCTCAGAGATTTTCAGGTACTTGCTCTGGAATTGCTTGAACCCTCCGCGAAACCGTCAAATGCTGTTATCAAGCGAGCCATTCAGTGGTGTGGTTTCTACAGCGTTGTCGCCTGCATCGTTTCGACAGCCGGTCTCGGGAATGCTGAAGCGAATCGACCCCTGGTCCAACCTCTAGGTGCTTTTGACTGGCTTAAGGACCAGACTGTGATGAAGTTCCACGCCATCTGGAGAAAGAACGCCAATATTGCATACGGAATGGCACTCCCTGCTCCAAGTGCCTGGTCGGAGCTGGCTCGCATAATTTCCGAAACGTCTTCTTTTCTGCGCAGCGTCGAACAAGGCAAAGGTCGCCAGGAGGAAGGCCATGTCAACTCTGGAAGTGTGTCTAAGATTTCTCACGCAGTTTCTGCTCGGAGTACGCTTTTCTACCCTGATTCTGATCACGAATCCAAGTTCTTGGGTTGTTTCCCCGCCGGTGTCAATGCTACGCCTGTTGCGTTCGCTGAAGTCTTGCAATCCCAAATTCGACTAAGAGACCTTGGGCTTCTCAACCTCATGGACAAAACCGGATGCAAGAACCTTGGCTCGACAATCCGCAAGTTCGTTGATGAGCATCTTTCCTTTCAGCTAGCTGATGACCAGGAAATGGTCAGCACGGTTAAGGAACTCGCAACTCTGACCCGAACGGGATTGATTCGCGTGTACCTCGGCCTGCAACCAGGATTCTCCTACGGCCAACACACTCGCTTCTGGGCAGTTTACAACTCAAGTTCTGATGGCATTGAGGTTTTCGCTTCCAAGGACGCCCAGGATCTCACAGGTACCATTATGCATACATTCTTGTCCTGCAGAGGTTATTCACGGGCCCGTTGCTTTGAAATTGAGTCTGCGCTTGCTCAATGGACATCACAATCTGTCACCGGTCCAACTCTGCCGCCGAGAGTAATCCAAGACGTTACCAATCTGACTCCCGAAGAACGCATGCTTCTTCTGCAGCAGCTTACTGCGCTCGATATGCAAAGCGATGTGTACATCAAACTCCGTGAGTCCGTTCATGCTCAGCTCATTGACGCTCCCACGAAGTCCCAGATCGATCTTCTCGACTCGGTTGACTATGTCGCCGGTCGAATTCGTTCTGGTAGTTTGGTTTCAGCTCGCTTGGCCTGGTATGATGAGCTCGGCGTCTCTCATCCAGACCTTGATCACGCCGTACGCTTCTTTGAATCCGTTGAAAAGACAATGCTGCACCTCATGCGTGAGCGACAAGATGACATGCTTGCAAGGCTAAACACTGCTTTGAACAATATCTTAACCACGGGCACCATGGATGCCTGGGCTGACATCCTTGGTCTTGCCACCTTCTGTGCCGGTCGAAAGGCAGCGCTCGACGAAGTTTACATCGAGGTGACCGACCGAAATCCACTCTTCAACGACCAGTCAGATCAAGCAGCAGTGTTTGCGGAGTCATTCGCGCTTGGTTCGCGGTGTGAGAGCTACTTCGATGTGTCACCCAGCGTCTTCGGAAGACTCCTTGCAGAACGATTCCGTGCACACTACAGTCAGAAAACGCTTCCCCTTTGGAACAATGGCGCACCGGACTTTGCGACTGTCTACGGAGGAGCGGGGATGGATGTGGATCCCCAAAACAAGGTCAAGGCCCTACCACAATTCGCAAGATTCACTTTCTTGAGTATTTTCGCTATTCCCGCTCTGGTCGATATTATTCTATTGTCGTCTGTTGGTCGGGGCTTGTACCTATCGGCGTTCATGTCCCTGGATCAACAACAGGCTGCCACGGTTGCGCTCATGGCCTCGCTTCTGCTCTCTGGTGCCACGGGAACTTGGATTGCTTGCGGCGGATCGTTCTACCTTATTTCCATGGCCTTTTCAGCAATGAACGTCTTCGTACTGACACGGCTGATCGCTGGTGTTGCCTTCACCATCGCAGGTGCTCTAATCGGCCTTATCGTTGTGATCGGCGTCCAAGGCCTCGTTCCTGCAGTCTGCTTCTTCCTCTACCTGATCGCATTCACAACGTACCTGATCCTGTTCGCAGCTCTTGCAAGTTTTCAGTATCCAGGCTCCGCCTTCCTCTCGGGCCGCTCAGCAATTATGTTGTGTCTGCCAGGTCTTCTTGTCTCACCCGTCATTACTGCCTTCTCCGGCCATGATGTGATTGTTTACCTAGCAATCTTCTACATCGTTATTGGAGGTCTCCTGGTCTCGCTTCGAAATATTGGTGCAAAATGGGTTACCTGGTACCAGAACATCAAAAAGACGGATGACAAAGAGATCCGTAAATGGTACATCCAGGAGAAGACCGGTGGAAATTCCAAAGTTTTGGATAGCTTGACGATTCCTGCTGCGTTGAAGGTTGCTCGGGAAGCCCTACTTGTTGATGTACTCATGGAGGTCAACAGAGGCATGTTCAAGAAGCCCACACAAGACAAACTTGTACGTGAGCTCGCAGCTGATTGGGATGCCACCAACTTCTTGCTCAATTGGTACTGCCGCCATGCCGATGTTCCTAGACCTATTCCATTCAGCTCATCCTGGAACATTCAGACCAAAGTTGGCATTCAGACGTTGAGCGATGCCCAGAAAGGTATCCGACTCCACAGCGCATTCATTCATTGGCGCCAAGCAGGAGACGAAGTTGGGTGCGGTATTCTCTATTTCATTATTGCTCTCATGGATAAGTGGGTGGAGATGGTTACTGGTGTTCGTCTTGTCGGTCTCTCTGCATCACTCAACTCTCAATTCAGAATGGCTGTCGGCTTTGGACTCGCCTATTATCTCATAGGTGCTGTACTCATCGACATTCGAGCCCAAGACCTTCACGGCAGGGTGACAGAAGATTCCCCAAAGACTATCCGTTCGCCTAAAGAGCTTCGCGAAGAACACAAAGCAGCTATCCGGGCACGCCGGCGAATGTACCGCACAACTCTCTTCAGGTACCTGATGTGGCACGTCTGGACCTTGGCCCTCACGACAGGACTGTTTTTCATCTTCAATACTTCCATTGACGGTATGATCATGTTCGTCATCTACGTCTTTGCTTACACTGGTTTGCTGTGGTATCAATACACGAAAATTTTCTCTGGCCCGCATGCCTTGAAGCCTCTTCTAATTGCTGTCGGCATTGGTTTTGCCACCGGTGTTGCACTAAAGAAAACCATGCCTACATTTGTTTACGGCAGCGTTCTCTCTCTAGGTGTAAGCACATGGACCGCCGCTGTACTTTGTCTTTGGACAGCAAAGATTGGTATGCCCAAAAAGCCGGATTTTACACTTGACTATGGCGAGACCTTTCACGCTTTCACTAAGCCGTGGAATGATCCCGATTATTCTCAAGCCGAGCTGAAGTCTATGTACGAGGGCCTCAAGGATATTCCAGCTGCCGAACGTTGTGTTGTCACTCCTGGCCGGCACCCCGCTTCAGAAGTCAAGAAGGTCTTGCAATCATATCGTGCCAATGGCATGTTCAGAAAAGCAATCACCGACCCGACAGAGCTTGTCCATCGTTGCCTCATGCTTTGGGACAATGGCAACATCGAAATGATACTGGCGCCCTTCTCTAGGTTTGCGACTGGTGTGCGTGGCATCAGCTGCCGGACTCAGGAAAAAACAGTTCTGGTCATTGGTGTTGGTCCAGGTACCGAAAATGGACTTGATATTCGTGGTAATTGCCAAATCATGGCCGAATTCTTGCTGCACGAAGTTGCTGAAACAGAATTTGGTATGCTCTGCGATCATGCTATTCTGGCTGAGCAACTTGTCAATGATCAATTACCCAGAAATCTTCGCGTTTTACTAGAGGAGGAAACTAGTGAAGAACAAATCCTGACCTGGGCCAAGAAACAAATCCTTAAGCAGCACTGCCTAGGTCTGCCGTGCGATGAGCACTGGGATAAGCTTCCAAGTGCAGCCCGAGAGATGTTTCTTCAGCGATGTCTCGGTGAGTCTCGTATGATCACAGAGCACGAGTACCACAGCATCTCGTCTGCGTTGAACATGCCACCCTATGAAAGCCTTGGGGTTCACATTGCTCGCTGTGATCTAGCAATTGCCATCGTCACAGAGGCTGCAGAGTACGCTCAAGTTCGATCTGGCTCACGTCCTGCGCCTATTTATGCATTGGCCGTCAAGGATTTCAACCGTCTCCGCGGTTGCTGGCAAGCTTTCAAGCGACCCTTCAGTTATCTCTATCACGAGCTCGGTTTCTTTATCAAATTCTTTGTTATCGCTCTTGTTGCAGATCCCGAGATGCACCGCGAGCTTGATTTCGTGATGAAGGACAGCAATGTTCTTGTCCGCAAGATTGTGATTACTACCCTCACCGCCGTCTGGATATATGGTAAAATCTTCCAAGACACAATGTTGGCCTTTTTCATCTTCCACGGTCGCCCTAGCGTCCAGAAGCTATGGGACGATGCTAAAGGCATGAGCGTTACTTTGAGGCGAGGCCGTATCGTCGTCGAGTCTTTGGACGGTGTGTTCACAGCGTTCAAACGGGCAGACGGGCATGGACGATTCAAGCTTTATCAATACAAAGGCATACACAAGACCGAACCTGTGAATGACAACAGCTCTCTTCGAGTTGTCAGCACTTACTCCGATGACATGGAGCTTCTCTTGAAAGAGGAATACGAAAAAGGGGAGTGTGTCAACACCTACGAATACACTTACAGCGCTCGTGTCAAGCGAAACATCTTTGGATCACAAAAAGTCAGAATGCCCGAGAGTCGTCACTGCATTCGTGGACCGAAGTATCTCGAATCTGTGACCTACAACGACAAAGGTTTCGTTGAATCTGGCTCATACATGCAATCCGGCAATCTCACCGCGTTCAAGCTCCAGTATCGCAAAAATGCCAAATTTCTGGACGAACTGCTTCGTGGTGAATTTATGATGGCCCACACGCACTGCACGGTTGACTGGTGTGCTGCTCCTCGACGCCATGCCGAAAAGATTCAACGATGGATTCCTCACTCAAAAGTCACCCGAGCCACTTTCGTTCAGGGTTCGAACGTCTATGAGAGCAAGTGGACTTATGATCACAAATTCCATCCCATCGTAAGCACCACTCTAACCGGCGAACCTTCAGAAACTCCTGACATGATCACTCACGACTGGCTTGGAATCTTGAAGAAACCCAGATACCCCAGCTTCCAACAGGAAAATCCTCTCTTTAGCTTTAACTCTTCCAGCTCTAATCCGCTCTCTAGAGCCATGGGCTTTGCCAAGAAGCGAATTCCAATCTCAACCTCACTTGCACGAAGCAGGCTTTGGAGTGATTGGAAGAGTGCTAAAGATCTTGATGGTGTTATTGTTAGATGGCTTGATGAAAAGATCTTGCGAAAAGACGCCGTGTTAATGCCTTATTGGAAGTACAGAAACCGGGGAGACCTGTGCAGAGCTAAGCACTATCTCAGTGCTCGTGCTGATGCCATCATGGCCAGCGCTGATCTGGACAACGAAATTTCAAGCTGGACACCTCTCGCTATCAAGATTGGCGATATGTACACATTCGGTACTGGCGGAGACTCAATCTTGCAAACACGATCCAAGGAAGTTGGTCATGACAAGGATGACACATTGCACGTAATGACCTTGGACAACGGTACTTGGCCTAACGAAGGTGGTGGTGTCTCGGCGTGCAGACGTGATTTGGTCAACAACCTCAAGTCTATCAAGTGGCACATGGTTGCCGAAAGTGCGCATGACTTTGGTTTACCCAAGCATCAAACCGAGCAAAACGTTCTCTCATTGAAGGTCATTCCGCTTTGGGGTTTGGATCTCCTAACGCCCATTCATGGTCTGTTCAAAAATCGACTTCATCAGGAAGCCAGTGCTTTGCACCAGAAAACCACTGATCTGGACATCACTCGAGAGTTCCTTCCTGCGCTGAAAGCTCTGGTAAAGGGTGCTCGTACCCTCGACCTAACCAGCGCAGATATCAAGCGAGCCACTAGAGCCCTGGTTCAACTCAACGACTACTTTGCCGATAAACGCCATTGGGGTGAAGTTTGGAATAGCGATGTTGCCAAAGAAACATGGCGCAACCTTTGGTTAGCAGATGACATGCCCAATGCAAAGCCACCATCCGAATGGTTTGAAACAGAACTACCGACATTGGGTCATTTCGATACCGCTCTCGATTTGTGGTTCAGATATCTTTTCATCTTCTCCATCAAGGTCCCAGATAAGGTCCCTGCCGTGTTCCAAGCCTCTCATCACTCAGTTTCAGCGGCTTACGGCGTCGTCTGTAAGATCAAGAGAAACTGCCAGCTCCAAATTTGGGATCACGCGGTCGCGTGGCGTGAGACAAACATGTGCTTGTCTGCATTACTTTGCAAGCTGCCACCATTTGTGAGAAACTCGCTGCTCGGCCTTGTTCGCCTGACCAGTGTCATCATCCTGTCTCATGCAGATGTCATTTTGCCATGCGCTGACTTCTTCAACCCTGGTTGGGAAGTTGAAATTGGCTCTCTTCAAGGAACTATCGAGCACCGCAACGGCTTCAAGCGAAAGGTTGCTCCAGTCGTCAACGGAATTCCCGACGTCGATGTCTTCAAACCCGTCAAGGAGATTGAAACCAAGCACCCAACCGTAACCATGCTTTCTCACTTGTGGTTCTGTAAGGATCTGAAGACCGCGATTCTGTCTGCAGATGTCATTGTCAATCAATGGGGTTTCAAGGACTACCAGCTCGACATCTATGGCAGCACGGAGAAAGCACCTCAATACTCCAATGAATGCAACGAGCTCCTCGCTTCAAAGGGTCTTGGTAGCAATGTCAAGCTGTGCGGTACTGCCAACCCGATGAACGTTCTCAAGCAGACCTGGGTCTTCCTCAACTCTTCCGTGTCTGAAGGTTTACCACTTGCCCTAGGTGAAGCTGCACTGACCGGCGCTCCAGTCGTCTGCACAGATGTCGGTGCATCCATGCGTGTACTGAGTGATCCTGAGAACATGGAATGCTACAGTGGTGTTGTAGCACCCAACGATGCAGTCGCCCTCGCCAGGGCACAAATCAAAATGCTCGCCATGTTGGATGAATTCGGCAAATTCGCTGATGACGATGGTCCATCGCCAACATTGCCTTTCGCTCCTACGCCGCAAGATGTGGAAATGATCACGAAGCGTATGTATGACAAGACTGAACAGCGTCGCAAACTCGGCATGATGAGCCGTGACATTGTCGCCAAGTCGTTCTCTGGTGAACGCTACCTTCGTGAGCATGAACAAATGTTGTGGATCGGAAAGAGCAAACGTGTCATGGAAGCTCGTATCTTGGGTGAGGTTTCCGAAGATCCTCAAGCTATCGCACGGGTTATACAACGAAACGTTCCTTGGGAAGACGAAGTCATTCCAAGCAGCGATGTGGCATCCATATTCCGCATGAGCGTACGACCGGCGAGTATGTTTATCCACTCGGTATACTCACGATCAACATCTCGATTGAGCCACATGACATCCAACTCTAGACTCAGTCAAGCAACCACCGAGCACGATGATGGTGGCCGTGTGACTCCCATGAAACTTGAAGATGGAAGAGGCTCCCAAACCTCCTTGAATCGACGTATACCTACGCCAAGTATCACGCCTGAACCTCACGGCAACGGTAGAAGAACGTCAACAATGAGTATGGCCATGGGGGGCACAAATGTTGGACGACGTTCAACGTCCTCATCGATGTTGCTAGAAGATGGCACATTGGGCATCGACAATGGATCAAGTTCGACAAGCAAGAATGTACCTCTAAGAGCCAAGGGTCCTCTGTCTTCCGCCGGCAGTAGCACTGTTGCTGCATCACAATTCCAACTTTCGACAAGAAGATCAAGTATGAAGAGTTCACATCGTCCATCTCCGTTGTCAAACTTCTTACAGCCGAGCACCGTCGGTGATCGCACGAGTCTGGCGCAGTATTCCATGATTAGTGGACTCCCCAGCCCTAATGCTACGAGTCCACCAGCCACCCAAACAAACAATTTCTGTGGATGAAACAGGAGTGGAATCAAGACACTCGTTAATCAATGAATGTGTCTAAGGAAAGAACACACCATTACACTATCATTAGCCCTCGACCCAGATCATTGGTCGCAATTTTTTGGATTCCACAGCGTTTCAAGCATAGTGGAAGAAGTTTTGTGGTTCAAACTTTGGTCAAGCGAGCAAGCAACATGTCTTTTCTTTTCGTTTCTTTTCGTTTCGTTTCGTTTCGTTTCTTTTCGTTTCTTTTCTTTGGTTTTTTTTATTTTCTGCTTTCATTTCTCATCCTGTCGGAGTTTATTTGAAGGTCTACGAATCTGATGTGAATAGAATAAGCATTTGGGGATGGAGTAGAATCAACGGAAACGCAAAGCAACAAGATGTTACGGTCTTGGAGCGGCGGTTAAGGAGGACAAGAAAGGCATACAATACTAGCAGGGAATGATCTCTTTCAAGATGAATGTCTTTTCTCAGTGTCGAGTTCATTCTGCCAAAATACATATACTCGCTGTATCATGGTTGTCAAGTGTGTTATGAGCTGATTTCCAGACGAAGATGCCAAGCTTGCCGCTTCCGAACACTGGCGCTCAGTAGCGGTGGGGGGTTATTCAAAAGTCCCATCCTACAGAAGTCGCCACCAACCAGTCTTTTCCCAGGTCATACTGCACAACACCGCCAGATTTTTCTTTCGACTGGCTCACCGCTATGTCGCCGAGGCGAACATCGACGTCGCCGGGCACACCGCCTCCAATGCCCACCAACAGGCCAAAGCAAACTGCAAGGAAATCGTTCAGTAGCTATGTGGCTCCGACCGCGGCAGTATTGTTGCCGATCTCTAGTCTCAACTGTCTTTGTGGATATAGAAAGATCATTGATCCGTGGATCACTGGCGATAATTCCAATGGCGTCAAGGGCTTCGCTCTCTATTAAAGCACTAACAATAGAGATCTTGTCACATATACGTTCTTGCAGCTCTTTCGTAGATAGTTCCCTGCGTGGCTGCTGTTGCTGTGGTTGTTGTGGCCGGAATGTGGAAGGTGGATGGTGGATGGTCCGCAGCCATTCCCATCGGCTCTATCAACACCGGGGCCAAATGGTTCTTCGCCAGGTTTACTCGTGTCACCGGCACCAACACTAACGAGGAGGAAAGGAGCGGGGTGTACAACGTTAGATCTCATTGTCTCTCATTCGCGGCTACTCCCGGGAGCTCTCTGAGCAAGTCGATACCCAACATTTGACACGCTCCAATAGGCCTTGTCTTCACCTTGATCAGGAAGGGGTGGTCACTTCAACCTGCCCACTTTTACGCCATGTTGCCAGATGCACACCGCAATTTCCGCAGCGATGCTGAACATTCTTCAAGCTGTTCACCATGTATGGAATGAAGCAAAGACAAAGTGTGAAACAGAAGGCAATACCTGCCCAGGCACTGCGAAGAGTTAACATGTACGTTTTTGCCAGATAGAGATGTCCGTCCTTTCACTGACGCCCTATCTCGCCCGACAGATCGGAAGGAGAACTTACTGCATTGCCTGCCAAGCCGCCGGTCGCATCCCGTTGTACATTCAACTCGAACGCGTCGTCAACGGCCCTGCTTTCCAGGGCTATCCGTGTGCATGAGTTCCCGATCACATGCACACGAGGTGTGGCCGCTTCTCCGGCTTCGTCAGTCGGACCTGCGTCTGGCGCGACGAGCTGTGCGAGACCTGACAGGCTGCTTTCACGACGCCGCAAAAAGATTTCGTGCTGCACTACAGTACTTTACATATGTACTGTACCTATTCGGCGGCGTCCACATTTCTAGGGATCCCGCGGGACAGCCTTTCACGGCCCCATGCGATGGTTCATCTCGAACCAACTCTCCCGTGGGGATGGCGAGCGGCGTGACCTTTGTCATTCTCTCCTGCTGTTCCGCTTTCTCCTTCTCCCAATCGCGCGGGATGGACTTATGAACACCATCTCCCAAGAGACTCTCAGCTTCAGGTAGCCGTGGCCGACGAACCGGAACGACAGCTCGTACATGCCATCGCAGCTCCTCACCGTGAAAGCTTTTCGGCTGGCGCGTTTCGGAGGGCGGAACGGCCCAAAGTTGCAGTTGGCATTCGCATCGAGATACACGTCGCCATACAACATGTCGGCCTCGCCGCCAGCCTTCTGTTTGTGCAGACCGGGATTGTTCGTGTCAACAAGGCAGTAAAAGTCAACCCTTTTGGTCGCGTAGACATCGGAGTAGAAATGGTCAACGTGATCGCTGCAGAATAGCTTGAAACTCTGACCGGCAAGTAATCCGACAGCGATCGTCCTGCCTTCCTTCTCAGCTTTGTTGAGAGATCTGTATGCGGCGCGAATCTCCTCTTCCTTGGTCTTCTCAATATCTCGGTGTCGTTCTTTTTCCTTCCGCTCCTGCAGCTTCTCCTGCTTCCTTTCCTCGCACTCTTCTTTCAGCTTGTAGTAGTAATCGGCATCAGACCCGTCGTACGATCTCTCCGACTCGTCGTCTCCGTCCATATCATCGTTGTCCTCAAACTTGCGGTCACACTCGGAGTCCTCGCCGCCGCACTCACAGTCCTCATCGTCGTCGTCCTCGCTCTTGAACTGCGCGACATCGTCTCTCTCTTGTTCCTTGTCCTCTTCCAGCTCTGAAAGATCCTCGTCAAAGTCATAGCCATTCACTTCTCTGTTTTCCCTGAAGCTGGCATGCTGGACTCGAAAGTACCACGACGGGAGAGTGCGACGGTCTCTCCGCGCGCGACGCCCGCGCCCGCAGGGAATCGGTCGGCTTCGCAGGCTTGCCCATCGTCGACGTGACTGAACTGGAGCCCCTTCCCATTCCTTTGTTTTAAACTTGTCGTGTTGAAGCGTCGCCCGCCGAGGCGCCTGCCTTGGTGTGCTCTCGTGCCATGCGACGTGTCGTGCAATCGTCGAGTGAGGAACCGTTTCCGGCTGATACTTTCTGCATCTTTGCTACTGGCGGAACGATGATCGACTGGATCATGGTCAGAAATACTTTGGGGAATTTTTGGTGATGTCACGAAGTGCTAGAACCACTAGCCTTGACCGTCTCCAGCATCTCTAGGAGCAAGAGCACAATTTGACATCATGTCTGCTCTGAATATCAGTGCGTTCATCATGTCTGCAGTCTCGAATGCGCATCTGGTTGTTCCACATGGCGCGGGCAGTCGTGATGCCACTTCCCCGCAGTCTTAACTGCCAAGTTACTGAAGCGCTAGATGTACAGTGGGTGGCACTAATTATTCTCTGCACGTACAATCCTCTCGGGTACCAACTTTGGACAATTAGCGGCTCCACTAAGGGAGCACCACCTGGTGGTCATTACATACAAATAATCTCCTTACAATGAGTATGATATTGTACGCGTACCAGACCTTGATTCTATGCGTGATCGCGCATTTGAGGCTGCGATTTGGCCTTCGTCAAGCGCTGCTTCAACTGTCGGATCTTTTGTCTCAACAGCTGGTCTTGGTTACAGATCGTGCCAGGAAGGCAATTCATTTCGTCTGATCAATGCCAACAATGGCCGCTGCCGATGTGGACGCGCTTGAGGTTGCAGAAAGACTCTGGCTAACAGCGACGCTGGTTCTTGGCCGGAGGAGAGTGGCGTGTGTCGGTGAAGAGGATGAGACACAGGAAGGAAGAAACAGATCTTGTCAGCGGGCGTTGGGCTCGACTTATGTATCTTCTGATGGGGCTTGTCGACTTCGGCACTAATAGGCAAGCCCTGTTCCTGACCCCGTCCGTGCAATCGTGTCGAATGATGAGTCGCGAATCGAATCGCGTCAATGCCGCTGGACTCGGCTGTGTGCATCGTCCAGAGTGGGTATCTTGCCCATCTCGTCCACTTCGAGCTGAACGAGGCAGCCAATATCTCAGAGGATCATGTCGACCTCCGATGTATCAGACATGATTTGACGGATCGATTTACCACGTTGCCCGTCATGGGGCTCTTGAAACCACTGACCTTCGACAGACCATCTCTTCACTGGAAGATAATATGTGTGCTCGTACGTCTTATTGTTCATCCGTGTGTCCAGTCGTCGTCGAATGAAGGTTGTATGATCACATCAACATCTCTCCAGGAAAAGCATGCCATCAACAATCATCAATTGCAGCCGTCGAGTGGTCGCGAGCCACAGTAGCGTCGAGAGTAGCGGCCTTGATGGAACATATTGGTTCGATCTCAAAACAATGCCTGGTCACGGCGTAGCTGACCAAAATAGGGCCGGTCGTGTTCGTGCGTGGTGGTACCCTCCGTAGAACGCTCTGTGCCTTCGAGAAGGTCTAGCATCATATCAGCCACTCGAGGCAGTGAGGATCAAAGCGTTGAAGCAATGAGTCAAAAGAGATGACTTGTTTTGAGCCGTTTTCTCCATATACGTGATCGAAGTCGTGGTCCCGTGACTGTTGTGGCAGAATGCATCCAGTCAAACAGCACGTGCACAAATTTCAATCTGCATCGGGGAGTCGATCAGGGCAATGTCAGTTAAACACCGCGGCAACCTGAAATCCTAGAGAGAGAGTCATCGTAGTACTGTCGTGCAGGAAATTTTTGGACCTGCCAAGGTTATTACTCTGCTATGTCATCAGTCGAATCAACGAACGAGAACTGTTAGCCTCACTTCTTAAACGACAGAGCCATCGAGATAAGTCGCACTGCTTGTCAGATTCTTTTTTTCGATGGAAAGAGATCCAATGCTGGGAATTATCACTATGGCTTGTACAGGTTGCAGCCTCAGCGGTTCGGAGTATTTCCTTGGTGAAAAGCGCAGGAAGGCTGCATGCACAGCCTCGTTAGACTCTATCCGATCTTGGTATTTTCGTTCTTGATCGTGCGAGGATCCGCACGAGGTCGTGTGCAGCTATGTCTTGCCATGATGTGCGAGCATTTCGAGAGACTCCACAAGAGATTCTATCCTTCTCTCTGGGGCTGTAAGAGTGTAGAATGAAACTGACTGCGGCTAATAGCAGCGGTCAGGTCGATCGACCGATGGCTTTTGAACGTGCGGATGAATGACTCAGATTTGACTGGCACTCAACAGAGGCTCTACTTTCTCTAATTTACCTTAATCCGTATATAGAAGGCCGATATTATTGACCGTATCGAGGGTCGAGGTAGAATCTCGTCCGAGTGCTTTCACGTTAACTTAGGTTGATCCATGACCTAGGAAGCCGCTAACAACCATACAAATTTTCCTTGCTATCTGTGTACAAGATACTTAGGGTCTCTCAAAGGTAGCAAGGCCGGATAGTAAAGACAAGCCCCATCTCGTGACTACGAGCGAAGCGAGCGAAAGAATTCGTTCTGCAAAGACGGTGGTTTTGATTGACATGTGTCTTATGAACCTTGGCATGAATGGGGAACTTCCTTGATTTAATGCTTCTAAACTGCGGATATTCTGTTCCGCGCTTACCTGAACCAACCCGCCGAACTGGTCACAGAGGCTCCTTCTTGAGCCGCCGCCTCGGCTATTAGTATACAGAAGGGATCGCTTGCATCTTTGTTAAGCCTTCTGAAGTTAGAGCATGTTCGGTCTGCTCTACATTTGTTGAGAAACCATACGCTAATAGGTATAGCCAGCAGGGTAGATCTCGATCACCCTAACGCAGGCGGGGAGTCGCTTCCGATTCGCATGCAACAATGCCCGTCCACCAGTTCCTGAATCCCCTTTTAGCCAAAAGTTACTATGAGAACATTTATAATGTATCTATTCATCGATCCCTTGACGAGCACATGAAGAGCGAAGTTCCATAGCATACATACAATTTTGACTCCCTATCCCTGTCTCGTATTCGATTATGGACATTTTACAGTGGTAAGCAGCGCGGTCGAATATCGGCCGAATGCGCCGTATTGAGTTCATCTAAGGTATCAATGGCGACAGCCTGCGCTTTGACAGATGTTTGCGGACCACAAATATGCCATCGCGACTGCAACATGTAGACTTAGGTCTCGTGATGACTTCTACCAACATGCCGTGGGTGCAATCAGACAGGATCCTTGAAGGTGGTGAGGACCACCGGTTCTTTATGGTCAAGATCTTCGAGCAGCAATGGAATCATTCGTTATTGGTGGATGGAAAATCGATCATGCGCCACTCTTGAACTTTCCCCACAAGATTCAAGGGGGCTCCCCGCCAATGACATTCCATCTCCTAAGCCAATATCATTGGGGTACTCCACTGATCGAACCAAATTACACGAGGAAAAGAATCTGCCTGATGTTGTGTCCCGTTTTTGAAAAGGTCGATTGACCGAAAGGGTCTAGCCTTCCCGGCAAGGACTTCCCCATGGATTTGAGTTTCAGCCGATCACGAACGCCTGCTAATCTGCTTCTTTCGCCCTTCGTGCCGCGTGTCTCAGCTGAAATGCCAGCCTGACCTTGTCTTTGTTGTGAGACTTAACGTTACTGAGTATCCTTACAGTCTCTTCTTACTCCTGCCTATAGTCTTCCCTGATCAATATTCTAGACCTTCTATTTTAGAAATGTTCAACACTGTCAATCTTGAGCAGAGCCCTAGCAGATCACGGTCATGTTGGAGTGTGCTCTGGCCCCAGTGCTTTCTCCTTCCCAACTAGTGCTCGCATATACATCCTTTCTACCTCGTCCAGCTTGTCTTGGTCACGATACAGAAGGCCGAGGTTGTTGATGGTGCTGAGAGTCGAGGTGTAGTAGGGTCCCAATGCTTTCTCTACCCGGCCAGTGCTCGTAGAAGCACCTGCTCTGTTCTTCGCATTTTACTTCGACCTCGTAGCTGATCGTCTTTTAGAGTTAAGATATTGCTATGCATTCATGATGCTGTCGATGAAAGCTAAATCATAAACACGTATATGAAACCTCGAATCCTTTGACAATCCAATTCTGAAAGCAACTGTGCCCACTGGCACTCCAATGACTCTCCATAGATGTCAAACGTAAAGAGGGGGTATCATCAATCGCATAAAGTCATCAATGTCGGCCTTGCCCAAACAGTATTACCGGTATCCATGCACATTCAAAGAAATGTCCAACAATCTTATGCTAATGTGTGTGTTGCTGTGTCCTGTTGATGGCCTGCTTCATCCTCATGAATTCAGCTCCATAAGCTCATCCTCCTCCTTGAAGCTCATTCCCGCGTGACCAGCCGAGTACCAGCATTGAGGTTGGGCTGCATCACTGCCACTATTGGTGCCACTACCTCCGCTGTGGAAGCCCGGTGATAGCTCGAGATTGCTCAATGGGCTTAGACTGTTGCCGTCATTGTGTTGAATGCGTTCACCGGAGATGGTCGTGTGCTTCGGCACGCGCAGGCCACTGCCGTCGTGTCGAGTATACGAGAAGCTGCCTGGGTCATTCTTCTCGACGGCGTCCATGAGCTCTGTCCGCATCCGCTTGTCGTCTTCGGAAATCTGGAAAGGCCATTGACCGCCGAGCTGTGTGACGTGATTGGCGAGCTCTTGTTCTTGTACATACTTGTGGTAGAGTGCCCACATAAGATCTCTCGTCCATGCCACTGCGCCGTTGAGAACATCACCCTTGTTCGGTCCCTTCTCCTTCTCCTCGATGGGAAGGCCAAGGGTGATGTTGCCCACCGTGCTTGCAGCGCGTCGACCATCCGCTCCAGCGGGTAGTGATGTGGCTGCATTGGGTGGACTCATACTCGTGGCACCCATACTGGGTGAAAGCGGACCATTACTGGCAAGCTGTTTCCTGATCTTATCATCGTCTAGTCTGTGCTGAGGCACCAGCATCGAAAGATCCCGGATGCGCTCATTAATGTTGTCTCGTCTGCGTCGCTCGACAGCATTATGTGATGCTCTACGCCTTCGCTTTTTGGCTTCTTGTGTTTCTGAGCTATGAGAGTTCTCTACCTTTGCAGGCAGAGAAGCATGCTTGCTGCTGGTCGCCTCCGAGATTCGGTGGCTGATGTGTCAGTGACCTTGTACGACCTGTCAGAGGATGATGTACTTACCCAGCGTGATGTGTCACATAGCTAGGCCATGACAGTGGAAATTCCAAGAAAGAGTCCATACTGCTTGGAGTGCCGTCAAATTGACCCGACACAGTCTTCTGATGCCGACTGCCAAAATTGGGTGGGCGAATAGCTCGGCTGTTCTGTTGCAGACTGCCAGATTCGGGTGTGCCAATTTGTAAGCCAGCCATGGCAGCCGTCCTTGGCGTCATGGGATTCCTCTGTTCGGCTGAAGACTTGCGATGTTGAGCTTGCATACTGGGCCGCTTGTTCACGTATGCACCTCTTTGATGAGGTGACATATGTTGTGGTATCGAGTCCAATGAGCGGAATTGGCTGTAGTCAAAGCCACCCGTGAAGGGCTTTTGAATGGGTGCGTCATCAGGAGTGTTGGAGGATATGGCATTCATTTGTCCTTGATTGATGTTCATGTTCTGTCCGCCATTCTGCTGCATGCCGGAAACGTCTTGAGGGTTGCCGAGACTTTCGAGTATCTCGTCATCATTGAATGTGCCACTTCCCGACATGTTCTGTCTACCAACGCTGTAGTTCTGGTTGAAGTTGCCATCGCCCGTCGACAGTCCTAACGGGTCGATGCTAGCATTGAAGGTCTGAGGAGAGTAGCCGAAGTTTTGGTTGGAATTGAAATAGCTGTAGCCGCTGCATAGGGTATCGAAATTGTCCGGTTCTGTTTTGATGTAATGCATGTTGTTCGGACGCCTTATGGTCTCCCTGGAAGGATGGCGGCGTAATGCCTAGTGTGTATGAATTGTTACTGCCGTGTCCTGATGAAGCAAGCACGGTGTTTGGTCAACCAGCAGGCCATTGGCCAGGCTAGTTGTAGGCTGGCAGAGGACTCGGGAAACTGCGGGAGGGTTGGTCGATGCACGATATTTGTACCCCGAGCCTGGAATGCAATATAATGGCGTCAGATTGTCCGGCGGCGCGCAAGTCGATTCTGGCCTAATGGATGAAGGTGGCATGAAGCGGTGATGCAAAGATGTCCGAGAACTGATGGTATTGGCATCCTTCACCAACAGAACCAACTCGAGGACGATCCGGTCAATGCCGGGACAAGAATGAGCGAGCACTGCAATCTTGGTTGGTGGCTCCTTGATGATGCCGATATTGATAAGGATGCTGGTATAAATGTGATACGCGCTGGTCTGTTGTCGGTGGATGTCAGCAGCAATGTTGTGATAATGATGTTGGTAACTGCCGCTAATAATATTGAGTGAGGACTCCTGTACACTTCAGGCTGGTATCAGCCTCTAAACCAGGTCTGTTGGCGGTTGTCCCAAAGGCGACCGCGGCACGCCTACAGGTGGGTTGGTGATTTGGCTAGCAAAAGTGCTTGCCGGCCACGCTCTCGGTATTCGGGCGGCTAAGAATCGAGTGCTGCGCCACAGCACTGCATAGGAACGCGAAAGTACGATGTGATGACTTGAGTCGATATGATGACCCGTTTATGAGGCCAGGAAAATATGGGGATGCTGTCCAGCGAATGCAGGGTTAAGAGGTAGAGGTGCAATCATGATTGATGGGAGAAATGCCTTCATATCTTATGCAGGTCCTGCATTTTCCAGGAAGTTATGCTTACCATCGACGAGGACCTCAAGACTACAGATGACCGCTTAGTGGTCAAGCAACGCCATACCTGGCCATGCGGCGATTTTGAAACTGCCCAATCAAGATAAACGACCTCTTCATGCAAGTCAATTAAGCTGGAGTGGGTGTGTGGAAGCTGATGGCAGCAGACATACAAAGCCGCTCTCAGTTTCAGTTGAAGCTGAATCTCAACAAACAAGAACATGCTTTGAGCAAGGTTCAGACGATCTGCTGCGATGGACATGCCCGTCAAGTACGCCCCATCAAGTACGGCACTAGCGGGGTTCGTGACGAGGCATACAGCCATCATGCGAAGGCCAGAAAGGGATGTTGACGAGAAAAGATGGTGATGAGACATGTGCTGTGAATGGGCAGAGAAGGAATGGTGACCGTTGAGTGAAGCTTGAGGAGGCTAATGCCAATCATTAGGCGCGACACTAAGCCCCACCACCACGAAATGCGACACCCTAGAAATGCGACACTTGATTCAATGCATTTGTATGCAATTCAATTGACCAATATTCAACAACCACTGATCGCAATGCCTTCAAACGTCGATATCAAACTTGGGCAGGCCGTAATAGCGTTCCGTGCTGGTCAATATCCCAGTATTCGTAAATGCGCAGAGGCTTTCGACGTGAATCACGCTACCCTTGCCCGGCGTATTCGTGGTCAACGTTCACGACGTGCTGCTCACGAAGAACAGCAATTACTCTCGTCCAAGCAAGAGGAGAGTATCGTACGATGGATTCTTGAGCTTGAGGCCACTGGAAATGCCATTAATCATGCCCAGCTACGAGCAATGGTCCTTCTTATCTGCCGGGTTAGTGGAGGATCCACTAGGCTCGGAAGGCATTGGATATATCGCTTCATTCATCGTCATCCTGAGATCGCCACCAAGATAGGACGCAAGATCGATCATGAGAGAGTACAGGCAGTTACACCGGATATCGTCCAGGCCTTCTTTGCCCAGGTAGCGGCTATAGTATCGAACTATCAGGTCAAGGTAAGAAATATCTGGAATATGGACGAGACAGGTACTGCCCTTGGAGTCTGTACCAACCAGACAGTGCTTGGTAGTGCCTCTACAAGGTCCACGTACGTTCAGAGGCCAGAAAATCGTGAGTGGGCGTCCACTATTGAAGCCATAAGTGCCGATGGTCGGAAAGTTCGTAGTACGACCATTTTCAAAGCTAAGAGTGTTCAAACAACGTGGTTTATGCCTAACGATATCCCAGATGCCCTCTATACTACGTCTGAGAAGGGCTGGACCAGTAACGAGATTGGTTTACGTTGGTTAGACCAGGTATTCCTTCCGGAGTCAAAGGATAACAACGAATATCGTATCCTTATCCTGGACGGCCACGGTAGCCACGCAACGATCGAATTCATGTGGAAGTGCTACCAGAATAGGGTACTACTGATTTACCTACCTACTCACAGCAGCCACGTCCTTCAACCACTCGATCTGACCTGTTTTTCACCTCTCAAAAGCAGCTACCGTCGCCAGATCGCGGAATTAGCCTCTCTCGAAGACTCCGCGCCCATTAAGAAGATACGGTTCGTACAGTACTACGCAAGGGCGCGCGAGGATGGCTTGACCGAGCGCAATATACGTAGTGGGTTCGCCGCTGCTGGTATCGTACCATTCAACCCAAATAAGGTCCTGTCCTCCAGCCAGGTCCAACGGTCTATTCAACCACCACGGACGCCTTCTAATGCACGTCAAACAGCACTCTTAACCACTACCAGTCCTTCTCTACCAACTCCTCGTAATCAGCAGCAAGTACGACGATCATTGAACGTAATTCAAGAGGAGGAGGATGTATCACGTAATGTACGGCGGCTACTGTTCTCAATGGGTAAACAACTCGATCGATTTACAACGCAACTGGCCCAGCAATCACAGCAAATTGACCACCAGGCTCGGGTCATTAACGAGCAGCGTCAACGGAGCAGTAAAAGGCAGGCTATTGATCTCAACCGTACCTTCAAGGACATTGTTTCAATCAAGGCGGCCCAAGACAAGGTCCAGGCCCAAATGCAGGCCTGGCAGCGTCACGATCGTCTCGCGGAGGCACGTAATCTTTCAAATCTAATGCAACGGAGCGACCAAAGGCAGTTTGAGCTTCAATTCCATGCGTGCGAAGGCATTGACGTTGTAATCGTGGATAATTGAATATAGATGCAATTGAATTCAAGTGTCGCATTTCTAGGGTGTCGCATTTCGTGGTGGTGGGGCTTAAGAGTTTAGTGGTTGATCATGCAGCTCTTCAGCCAGTCTCGCGAGTGGTCCGTTCTCATGATTCTCCCCAGAACTTGAATCGCAGTCTGAACACGTCTCTCCATGAGTATTCGCAGGCTGCGCTATTCTCGCGCCCCTCCATCTTGACGACCATAGCGCTGTGAAGTTGGTCGGAGGGTTCATTGTCTCATCCCACGGTCCTCTAGGTGTACTGTAGTTGCAAACTCAGCCGCAACGACCCCGCTTAGATACCGCAGTCTTGCATCGATCTGCAAACTTTAGATGCATTCCAACGTCCCAAGCTGCGACCTCTAGATCTGCACTGTCTGTGAGCAGTCATTGACACTGTTTCATTGAGGACCTGTGTCGGGTTCTGCGGATCAACCTGGTAGCCAGACATAACATTGAAGCGGAGAGACGAGTCTGAGCAAGAGGAGCAAACAGAGCTGCTTCTCGCTTACCAAGGTCTCCATGTCCCTCTACACCCTCACAACACGGACACGATGGCATGTGACAGTCTCATGCACCTTGTGATGATGTTCACTGCCCGGATTCCGAACACTAGTGTCATTGCGAGTATCCTGATAGACTCTTGGTCAACTTCAGCTTCGCTGTCACCTTCGACAAATGAAACGTGCTTGGTCAGTTTGAGGCAACTCTTCCACATACCTCGTTCAGATTCGTCCAGTAACAGTGTCGAACCGAGTGTTTTGCCAGATGCATCACTCCTACTTTGTTACATATTTGTGACGTGGAGGACTCAGCTGGAAACATGCAGCGCAGTCGGACCCACGGACGCAACTGACATCGTTATGAGCACCCCTCCAGCTTGAGAAATATCATGCTAGACTTGGTGAATCGTTCAAATTGTTTCATCGTGACCTGAACAACAGGATCTGTGCCTCATCTCCTAGCGTAATCAAACTACAATCTGAACTTCGCACTACAGACCTACCTTCCCGCTGATCTTTAGCATTTCCGACTTCAGCCGACATGTCTAACCAACAAACGAGCGATGATGGCCAAATTGGTGGAAGAGAAGATGCTAATTTTTCGAAGTTTCAAATTTTATGATATACGGGATGAGTAGTTATGGGATTGTATCAGTGCCACCTTGTCGTGGCCCTGTATGATGCTGCTTGCAGCGCACTACCGTGATATCCTCCTTCAGCATAGACATTGGCCCCTGCATCGACCAGTATCTGCAACACCCTCTCGGACCATCATATGATGCTGCCTGAGCAGAAAAAATCTCATGGACCTTGTAGTTATAAAGCTCGATTCGTGGATGGCTGGTTCATGTCCTCATCAGATGCAGAGCATGGTACAAGTGGAAGTGTGCTCGGTTTCAGAACGCTCAACAGAGTGGCAGCCGTGGCATTGGTGGCACTTAACTGATGCTGTTGTTCATCATCAGTCCTGTCTGGGCATTCCAGCACAAGCACTGAAACATCATTTCTGTCCATGAGATCATTCGTTGGGCGCAAACTCTGCAAAATGTGTTCCTTATTCCGAAACCCTCCTGAGTCCGACGAACTCCCTGAATCGAACTCTTCGTCAGAGCTACTGTCCATATCGAAGTAGCTTGTATATGGAGAGTACTGGTAGCTCTTGTATCGCTTCGTAGTCTCAACAAGTTTGATATGGTTATCAGACTATGGGCCGCCTCCAACCTCCAGTCAGATGCCTTCCTGCTTGTCTACGATACCACGAATCCAGATTCTCTCGCAGGTCTATCATGGTTCCTCGACATGATCAGCGTAGAGGCTGAGAATCGGATGGAGGAGAACAACCGATTGTTACGGGAGAAGGGTACCCAGGTGAAAGGCAAGTGGGAGGAAGGCTGGAAGGTACCACCCGTCACGATTGTTGTCGGCAACACATGCGGTTTCAAAGATGCTCCGCTTGCCCCCGCCAAGAGGGGTTGGGAGTGGGCAAGGAGGAGAGGCTGTGGCTGCATGGAGAGCTCAGCCCGGGAGATGGTCAACATTGAAGAGACCTTTGCTTGTATGTGTGCTCTTGTCAATTGATCCTCGTATACTTATGCTGTGCAGGGATCGTCCGAAGGGTTGTGGACAACAGGCGGTCAGAACTTGGCCTGTCATCAGCACGAAGCAAAGGCCATCCACCGCAGACAAGGGGTGCCGGTCTCTCTGCGTATAGCATACCGTCGCAAATTTCAGCTGGTCAACCTGCCATCGTGCCAGCTTCAGCCCTTTACGGACCGAATGCCGTCCGTGCTCCAATAGCAGGAGCAGATGGTTCACAAGGCCAGAACTGGCAACATGCGCCGTCAACAATGCTTTACGGTGCTCATGGGCAGCCACTCGGCCCGGCTGGTCCGGGCGGTCAACCTCAGTACAGTCATCCGGCTCCAGCACAGCATCCTCCCTCACAAACCTATCCTCCCGGACCGTACCCGCGATTGCCCCCTCCAAGTTACGGCAGTGCTCCGCTTCCGCCAGTCAGCACGCCCGGACCTCAATACGACCAACAACCTCAGGCACCGCCAACGGCATCAAGCGACCGTTCCGATCGTGGTAGTTTGAAGAGAAGACCTCCTGATGATGATTCCCATAACGAGAGTAGTAGGACGGCTCATTTCCTTCATCTAACCACGAAGCCATGTCATAGCTATGAAGGACGCACAAGCGGCAGCTTCGAATATGCCAACGGGCCTGCTTCTCCAGCAACGCCGACTTTGAGTTACCAATTATATCCTCCAACAACTATAGCAATGGGGCTCAGCCCGTGAAAGTCAACAACTCGCCGCCCACGGGTCGGACGCCTAACTCAATTCATAGTATGCTTTTACCACATACGGTTGCTATGGACAGCAGGACAACCCCTCCCGCTCAACCCGGCTCTGCGGGTTCATCTCAAAACGGTCGTAGCGGCATGAAAGTCCATGAGATGCTGGGAAATCCTAGCCGTACGCCGCCATGTGAACCTCATGATCAGCAGGTCTCTTCTTCGCTATCCAATGAGTAATTTTGAATTCCTTTAGAGCATACGGATCCTTCCTTACGACGCGTAGAATTGCTCTACGATCTCGAACAGGGATCTTTCTTAGTGCACCAGGACTGCGCCGCCGTTTGAACCTCTACGAAGCAGTAGTCGACCAGTGTCCCCATCACACTCTCAAAGTCAACTAGATCATCAATCGACTCTTGCAGCCACATCGGCGAATTGTTAGCAAAGCCTGCATGAAGTAACTCATACCAGATGCTCTGATTGTCGAAGTATGCTAGTGATTGAAGCAGCTTCGCTGCATTAGGGTCGTCTTGTTTTAGTCTTGTATACGACAGATCCCAGGTAGTGTAGAGTGTGCGGTCTTGGTACTCCTGGAGTTTGAGCGGTCGTCGTGGGTCGATATTCCAGCGTTTCTCATACTCCTGCAGGTAGCGCTCGAAAGTGAATGTGCTTTTGCGAAGATATGCTCCCGCAGTAGCCAAAGCAAGCGGAAGACCTCCGGGTCGCTCCGCCAGACGACGAGCGGAAATGTCTATCACACTTGTTAGTAAACTATGATCACAAGGGGCATATTGTAACGCTCGACAAGTTTGATCGAACAATTAACGTCAACTCTTACTTTTCACCGCAAGAGGCTGGTTTATAGACCTAGACACAACAGCAAATTGGCCCTCAAACAGTAATATCACAAGGACTCAGTTTTCATGATTTTCAACACGCTTTGCTCCTTCCGCTGCCCCTATTTTGCCTTACCGACCATAGTAACTACTCAGATTGCGAATCGTAGTGGGAATTCATGGATAATGTCGTCTCAGTGCTTTGTCATACTCAGTCAGTGTTCGCATGTGCATCCGATCCGTCTTCTCATCTTGCATACTCTTTCAAGAGTTGGTCAAGCCATAGCTCGTGAGGTAACTTCCCAGGACGTATGCTGAGGAAATCATGATCTCGACACGTTACCACGACCAGAGCACCTGATTTGTGTTGGTGCCTACATCGACCACAAAGGTCTGTGTCCGGACACTGCTCGCAAACATATCGTGTCATGGCACACGTGACCGGAAGCTGGCATCCGTCACAAATGATTCCAGCATACACTAATTTACCATTTTGAAGAACAATTTCCTGTTGGAAAACAGTGTGGGCGTTTGTCCTATCCCCAGTCCACAAGAGAGCTCTCCCGAGTATGCCGTAAATGTTGATGCGGTTGTTGTGCCAAGTACAGACAAGCTTGATCAGTTTGGAGAGTTGTGCGTGAGACTGCTGTACAGTGAACTGTCCAGACTGAATGCAACTACACAACAATCGAGATAAGTTACCTACCACAAGCAATGTTGATTTGTGGTTTGATCCCAGTGATCTCTGAAACCCACTTAGTGCTCGCCCGTACATCTGCTCCACCTCCACTAGCTTGCCTTGAGCACGGTATAGAATGCCGAGGTTGTTGACGGTGTCGAGAGTCGAGGTGTGGTCGGGTCCCAGTGCTTTCTCGTACCCAGCCAGTGATCGCTGGTACATCTCTTCTGCCGCCGTGAGCTGCACCTGTTGAGCTAACAGCCGTGCGACCCAATGAATTTGGTCAATGCGGTCCAATGACGCAGCTTGAAGGGACAGAATGGACTGGAATTGCCGATGCGTGCATCGTAAGGCATGACGGGCAAGACCGACGTAACGAAGCTGTCTTAATGACTTCCAATCATTCTCGTTAATGTTAGCAACGACGCATTTCACGGCATACCAGTACAGCTGCGGGCTGATGACCTTGTTCAGCTGAGCCAGCGCCCAGTCGTGAACACAGCTGTGGATGCTGTAGGACCTCGTCACAGGATGCGCTTCAATCAAACAGTAATCCACCAGTGCTCCCATGACATTCTCAAAATCAATGTGTTCACTGATTAGTTCGAAAGGTAGCGTCGATATATAGCAGCGAATCGGACGTAAACCGCTGGATATACCTAAGACCTCGTTATCCCAGAAGATGATTTGAATTAGCTTTCGTTCGTTAGTATCTTCAGCGTCGAGCGTCCGTAGGCGATATCTCCATCCAGCATCGTCGAGAAGGCGGATTAGGGCCCGGGCAGTCTGTTCATACGACGTATTTTTAGGAGGCCGATTGATGATATTGTAGTACTCCTTTCGGTCAAGATCAAGTGGATTTCCAGTAGTCGCGAGCATTGAACGAGCCTGATGGTAGGTTAATTTGCCCTCTCTGAATTTACGAGCGTTGATAGCTAGATCACCTCGTCCTTCTGTACGACCTTCGAAGTCAGCTTATGCTTAATATCTAGGCCTTCGCCATGATAGCAGCACCAGTATTCACGACTCGGCGCACTGGCTTTACTACGATGACGACCTTTAACGAAGAAACAACCAGCAGAGAAGCCCCAGTCCCAGAGTCGTTGAAAGCAGTCATCGGGGCTCTCAAACACCTCCCCGTCAGCTGGCTTAGTGCACCTTGCTTCCCCGAGTTGCAGACACTTTCTGAGCCATTGCTGACGATATTTCTCAGGCTGCGCAGCGAAAAGGGCTAACCGCTCGAGGCGGAGTCGAAAACTTGCGTTGGGCGATGCCATAGCGATGGCGAGATTGATCCTAACGAGTCCTGAAGTCCTACAAGCGATACAAGGTAAGGCAATACCTGGAAAAGCAAGATCGATAGTCAGGTCAACAATTCAAGAGGCGGTGGACAAGAGCTGGGCCTGGAAAGGCGGTGAGCGCAGCTAGCAAAACCACTGACACCACGATATTTACTATACGCACACAAATCGCGTCAACTTACGGCTTCAAACATTGATTATTGCATTGATTATTGCATTGATTGTTGCATTGGAAACTCAGAGAGACTGCGCGTTTCTTCGCCTCACCAAATTTTGGTGGTACGAAGAAATGCGATGTCGGCTACAATTTCATCACGTAATGGGTGCAGATGCAAGGGCACAGGTGCAGTCCATAGGCCTTGCCCGGCCGTAGACAGATCCTCTCAGGCGATGTAATGGCATATCCATGTGTGGTGCAGATCAAGATTGGATATTGCTCATTATAAATAATACAATCTAAGACGCTATTCATGACGCGCTTGATGTCCAGCGACTGCACGGCTCAACATATTACGCTCCTGATGGTGCTATCGATAGCGAGTCTTGAAGAGAAGTGGTCGATAGAGTGCGAATATGAGTGAATGCGACACCGTAGCTCGGCCTGAGCAGCTGCACCTTCACCGCTGGCACGACCCACCGACGCGCACCACATCAAACCCTAAGCTCAACAGCCGTACATCGCCTGATGGTGCAACTACTTACGATCGATAGAGCTGGATGAGCGCATTCGAACGATGCAATTATCATGTCCATCTGACGTCATGGCGTGAATGCAGAAGAAAGTATTTCTGGAGAGAATTCCTGCAACGTTTTTCGGATCCTGGTCGACTGATTGGTCCATTCTTAGCGCCTTGGCAGTATTTCTGGCAGAAATACGAGGTCCTCTTGGATTGGGCACAGGTGAAGTCCACAGACATTGCCAAAACTTTTGATAGTAAGTTGTTTAGACAAAGCGTAATATGCATTTGTGAGTAAAGGCAACTACCACAGTGTCGGTACTGCTTTACTTATTTTTTGCACTCTTTGAATTTGTCCTGACACTTGCTGCAGCCATTATCGCCATCAGCGCATTCGGCCCCCTTTTTGTCACAGCAGCTTTCGCAGGCATGACACTTGTCCGTGCCCGCTCCATATGTCTTCACGCAGCTGTCCTTGCAACTGTTGAAACACCCTAGGTCCTTGCAATGCACCTTACAGGTGCTACCGTCTGGCAGCGCCACAGCAGATACAGCAGATGCTGCCCATAAGAGCACTAGAGCAGACACTAACTTCATGTTTGAAAGGCGTACGGACGTGCTGACTTACACGTTAGTGCGTGTTTAATTATATAAGTTCAACTAGATTATGCGGACGGGTACCTTCTGCAGCTTTAGCTGCGTTATAAATATAGATCGTTTATTCGTTCAAATCGGGCGGAGGAGTGAAGTATGCTGCTGAATGTAGAATTATTCGAAGACGAGAAGGAGAGTGCACACCTTTTATGTTTTTCACTCCTCCCAAGATTTATCTTGCCAAGTATGCCAAAGTTCGACACCATCTTTCGGCTGTAAACATCCAGCTGTCCATTTCCTCAGACTGTCGAAAATGTTCGAACCGACCTGTTTGAGTTTGAATGGCCATGTTCAGCTCTGGTGGCAACGAACACCATGAAGCGAAATTTTAACCAATCCTGACCTTTGTTGTAAGACAAAATGAATGGGAAGGACCAGGCGTGCACAATCAGAGAGCCGGGCCTCCACTCACATACGACTGTTCGTGAATCTGGAGGAACGATTAGCAGGTCTGGATAAGACCGATTTCAGGATGTAGCTAGAAGCTGATGCCCAGCTTCTTCCCGTTGACATGCTACGGCTTGTAATTCCTACCATTCAGCTACGACGGCACTCCGAATTGACATGAAAACTTGGAAGAGCAATATGCTTATCAATGTAGATGGAAGCATAATCGGTTGGTACTTCATGATCTTTGACTCGTCTTCGCGACACTGACACTCCGCTTTCTCCCCTCTTCGGAGCCCCTCTTTCACGGGCTCCAATGTAAATTGCAATTAGACGAAGCACAAAAAGAGGACTATGCATACGTGGGAAGGAGAGCTAATCAGATCTGAAGCCAGCTAATAGAATTCTCTCTCCGGTGCTGGAAATGCGAGTAGAACGCTCCTGTTTCCAACCGAGCAGGGACCCAGATGAGATTATCGGCTTAAGACGAAGAGAATACAATGAGGAGAGCACCATAATTAAAACTAGTGACAGTTAGATGGATATTTAAGTTGCGCCTCGTCTACAGAGCACGAAGGAGCTGGAACAAAACCGTATCGGGGTCAGCGAAAAGATAAATGCCTAGTTTTCTTCGCCAATCTAAGAGATCGAAAGATCAGTGTTGAAAGCATCATTCCCTTGAAAGCCATTCGGTGTTACGTGCCGAGTGGGTTGGATATCAACGAACCAAATCCAGGCTTCGAGGGAAGGGCAAACCTTTCAAGTGGATCTGCAAGCATCTACCATGTGACGACAATGGCATCAGAAACCGTGCGGAGTTGCCTTCCTGCCCTAATGTCGTGTCTACTCCTCCCGGTGTGGAACCTCTCATTCATGTCCAGATATGATCGCAGGTGGATATGATGATAGTGCTACAGGGCATTAGGTAATGTTCACGCTTACTGATTGTAAATCACATATGAGTGGAATTTCACTTGCAGTATGGTCAATGGCCTCGCACAAACCATGAGTTTGTGACCCTCAGCCACACCAGGGGCGAACAAGGCCGATACCATCCTTTACGTAAGCGTTTTCGCATTTAGCTTTCTTCTCTGATTTTTGGACGCGATGATTTCAGAGTGCTGGCTCAGATTCTCACGACATGACGTCCAGTTAAATTCGGTCCAGCTCCTCATGAGGACATCAACTTGTTGTTTTGAATACTCCGCAACATGTTCGAGGCTGTTAGACATTCCTTTGAACTATTTCTAATGGTTTCTCAAACTTTCATATGCTCAGCCCCGTGGTGTTCTCTCCACCTTTATGTCTCCTGCAACGCGCTTTAAATGGCCATGTACTTTGATCCCCGCACGGCACTAGCTGCAGAACTTGAGACTACCCACAGAAAGTAAGTGACAATAAAGTTACGCCATACGTGTGAGGAACACAAATCATCGAAATAAGGTTTCAACAAAGTAAGGTTCTCGAACCGAAGGTGGATTAGGTTTTCGTTTAAGTTAGCCTATCGAGCTTCCGCTTAGATTCCCCACTGCATTTCGCAATCGTCCCTGGACCCATTTTCCCATTTTCCCATTTTCCATCTCCTAAAAATTCGCTTTCTATCCCATTGCTCGGCTGTTCTTGTTTGGGACAACTCCTTTTCCTAGAGAAGGGCATCGATTCCCAGAAATAGTGTAGGAAATGGGCCAAAATACCAAGAAGCCAACTGGAAGGCTGGGACTTTGTCTCTCTCGCACGGAATCAGGAGCCTATCGTCGCAGCGTTCCATTACGGAGGAGATAGTGTTGAACAAGGTGATGGAGGTGGAACTCTGCTAAACTTCTGGTCTCCAGGAGGCTGTCCAAAAGTATTGCTAAACATGCTCATTGCAGCATATGCACTGTAATTGAGACTGAAACCACATCACGCCCATGGTATAGTATGTTGGCGCCGGTATTACTTTCCTGGATCTGAGGGCCGTCTATAGCATCATATCTAGTCTTTAGTGTCAGCATTGGCCGTGAAAATCATCAAATCTCGAGCCCACCAGTTTTCAGCTGTTAGAGGTTAATTATACTAAACCAATCCAACGCTCTATACGGAGGCGCGTCCTGAAAAGAGTTGCCCGCGCTAATGCGCGCTATCTGACTAGTTCCATCTAGTTCAAGCCACAGAACCTAAATTCCATCTGCTCATACTATTTTGCCTGCGAAATGGAATCCACGATCTCAATTATGAACAAGTAAAACAGCCAAAAACGACCAAAAACGACCAACCCTAGCGACTATGTTCAATTGAATGTACATACATTTCCTGTGAATCAAATCATCTTAGGATATATAGAGAAGTAGATCAAAGGCCTGTGAACTAGCTGAGCTAATTGGAAATTAGAAAGACGTTTCCACCCAATTACCCGCCACAACTTCAGAAAAAGGGCCAGGGCGTCGATCCTGCTCACATCCAGCAATCAGCCTTCGCTTGCTATAACGATGGGTGGATTGCATTTGATAGTTATTGTTACAGTGGCTGTAAGGATGGGGGCCACGGGAAGAGTGATTACTGCAATTAATTGCCTAGCTGCCAGCGGGGATAAGCAAGGGAGGGGATATTGACTAGGATGATAGGAGAGCATGGTGGTGCGGATATTGGGAGTGCTCCAAGACGTTGACTTCCTCAAATTCCAGTCCAGGCTTAGCGCTTCTGCATCGAATTACCAGCTATTGATCCCTGTTCCGTGATATGGGCGGTCCGTAGTAACTTACCTCCGGATCTTGTAAAACGGCACGATGTCTTGGACGTTATCGTTCCATACCACGCGCTTACCCACCAAAATGCCGTGCTTGCACACTTTGCATCGTGAATCTGCCAACTTCCAAAACTATCGAAGCCAAAGTTGTCTAGAACATCAGCATTCTCCAAAATGCTAAAATCGAGGTTGAACTGCGGATCAGTTCCACTAGAGGACTCGCCGAAGTTGAGCTGTCCGAAATCATTCTGTTGGGTGCTGCGATTTTGCTCGAGGAGGTCGGTCAGTTGTTGACAGGCGTGTTGTCCGTTCCGTAACAGATGGTGGTGCGTGAACGAGGCACTCAGGAGAATGAAGGCTTGGGGGGAGACGCCCCACGCTCGTTGATTGGCAAGCTTTCAACAATAGTAGGGCAGCTCTTCGAAACGGTATTCGTGTGTTCCCAGAACGGGTGAAGGACCCGCTCTATCTGTTGAAGAGTGGACCATTCGTGGTCACTCAACTGCAGCGCATGAACCTCCGGCCGGGTCCGGATAAACTGCATACGAACCGCATCTGCAACCATCGTGTACGTCGAATTCCACCGAGTCTCGACGTCGTAGCTCAACTGTTTCATAGGGGAGATCCGCCTCCATTCTTGACGGCGCTGCGGACTTCTGGCAATCCAGTGCACGAGGAGACGAATCTTGACGATGGCGCTTTGGCTCGCAAGTGTTTGTGGGAGCGACTGGTTGTCCTGAAGACCTTCATCGATGTCCTTTTGGCCTCCTTGGCTGAGCCTGCACCTAAGTAGTTGAGGAATTCCTTGCAGATCAGATTGATGACATGGGCCAGGCAACGGATGAAGCTTCTTCGGCCGTGAAACCGCATGAGCGGCTTGATACGGAACTCTTCGTCTTCATCATCGTACTCCTTGCACATGATTGCGTAGAGCGCGTCACATAATGTGCTGTTATTGCCCGCATTGTCCCCGGTGATCGTCAGCAGTTTATGGGCAATCTCGAGCTCCTGGACCGTGTTCCACAGCACCTCGGCCATATTCTCCCCCGAGTGTGTCCCTCGTAGTTCGGTAAAATCTAGTAATACTTCCCGTTTCTCGAATTCTGGCGTGATCCAATGACCGATGACCGCGAAAATCACTAGCCTCAGAAACGCCGGATGCTCGACGGCGGTGAATGGCTGCCGTGTTTGGACAATCCACTGAAGAAGAGCTTGCTCCACTGTTAATCGGGCTTTCTCTGGCTGGAGATAGTGGTCGAGAGTCGGGGTCCGCGATAAACTCGGTGTGGATGAGCCAGGTCCGATCTGATGGCGGGTCCGAAGGTGAAAGACGAGATTCGAGGTGGAACCATGAAGAGCAGAATCCGATGTCGACCAGCTGCAGCGTTTACATACCACGAGTCGATCGTTCTTAGAGTGTCCATTCTTGGCCCACTTACGGTCCAGGGCCGTGAACCAGAAGTGTTGTGCAGTCCAGCTAGTGCGAGATTTGTCTTTCCTATCTTTCGGTTCCGATGGAATGCTCGGCGAGGATAATGCTGTCGAGACCGCTGAGGCTAAACTGGGGGGTGGTAATGGCGAGTTTGATATTGGAAACGTGGATTCGGTGAATACTTGAGACACAGAATCGGAGGGAGACGGCCCATCGGACTGAGAGTGCTCCATGATGTTGAGAGCCTCTTGCTGGTCCGATGTCGACGAGCTCTCAACATGATAACTGGCCCTTCGAAGCGGCCACTAAATCCTCGGAGCGGCTCTTGGATGAGCAAGGTACAGCGAGCGTAGCCTTGCAAGATCAGGTGAAAACGGCGAGAACGTTTTCTTTACTTCCTAATTAGTCATTCTCTAAACCTGTCCTATTCAGGGTTGCAAACAAATGAATCAAATTCAAATATTTCCAAATCAAATCAAATCAAATGAGGTGCAATTCTATCCAAATCAAATCAAATCGTGAAGGCCAGATTTATTTGGATATCTGGTTATGCGACCACGACGTATATCTTTGATCGCGCAACCCCCACTGTCGATAGGGTACGTCTAAATGACCTCGCCAATGCGGTACATCTTGCTGCAATTGCTGTCGAACGTTTACGATCAAGATATTTGCGACTGCAGTACTCGAGGTCGGTTCAAAATTCGCCTCAGTGAGATCGCGTTGTTCACTCAAAATTTGAAGATCGGACTGCACACCAACACCTGCCATTTTGGGTACACGATATTGGTATGCACAGGTACGGAATGACAAGGCAAGTGTAATGATACTAATGATACGGCATGAAATGTACGTGGTGTCCAGCAAATGGTTGCCGAACAACCAGGTGGTGAACATTACATTAGCGTGGGCATTTTGACTTTACGCCAATTGTCACATTCTGTAAGCGCAGGGGATCGGCCGATAGAGACCTAAGTTAGAAGCCTTTCTCATCCATATTAGCCTATCGCCCTGGAGGGATACTCTCTCTACCATGCCCTACTAATACTTAAAGAAGTTATTAATACCTTCATTAGTTAACGACCGTAGCCTCTCGCAGATTTACGGCCTTATAAAGCCTATAGTGAGCTCTAAGTGTCAAGCCCAGAATCGAGTCGCTTAGTTAACCCCAAGGATATAATCTTCGCCACGCGATCGTAGTAGTTGCAGGGCCAACGCCTGTTTTAAGCGCGTTTGGGTGGCTCGCCAAGTGGTGTGGCTCACCAAGTGGTGGCTGACAGTAGTCTGCCTTGCCCGCAGCTGTCTTGCAAACCATTAATCCTACTGTAGTATTCAACTCTAGAGAAACTGACATAGAAGAGACTGCCCTGACGTTAATATACAATACTGATGTCGCAACGCTTCATTCCTCTCATGCATCCAATTCCGATCAAACTGCTTAACCTCTGGCTTCTGACAGTGTCACAGCAGTTAATCATGCGAACAGCGCGCAATGACTGACAGGAGCCTTCACGAGTCTAAATCATATGGTGCAATAAGAATTGGTGGATCGGCAGCGGCTCTTTTAGGCGACCACAACGACCACAGCGTTAAGTACAGCATTCAGCATGCTAACTTCAACTTCTTCGATGATAACACACATGTGCGAATCCCTTTTCAAGCCTTGACAAATCGTAGCCACCTTGAAAATGATGCCCGATCAGGGGAGGGTCTCGCGCTCCTATCTTTCGATGGCGGCCTCGACGGTGGCTTCAGCAGCCTGTATATGCTAAACCATTTCATGGAAAGAGTAGGGCAAGCACAAGGACTCAAACATACTCCAAAACCGTGCGAGTTCTTTAATATAGTAGGCGGCGCAGGGTATGTGGGCATTCCATACTTATGATTCGGCTAATGTTGAAGACTACTTGCCATCCTTCTGGGATGTTTGGAACTGAGCATTGACGAGTGCATTGACAAATACCTCTATCTGAACCAAGCAATTTTCGAGAATGAGCTCGTCGATACTACTCAGCGCAGCACGAGCGAAAATACTGAAGGCAAACCAAAGCCAAAGCCCATGATCATAGAAGCAACTATCAAAAAGGTTCTGAAAGACTGCGGTCAAGATGGGGACAAACACCTGGAAGCATCTAGGGCCATTTCGTGTAAAGTGTGAGTCAACTTGTTAATGCAAGCACGATTTGAATTCTGATCATAATAGATTTGTGAAAGCGGCAACCTCGAAGGCCAACATCACTTTTAGGTCATACAAACTTCACGAAATTGACAGTAGCAAACTTAGCCATCTTGAGATCTGGCAAGCTGTGCAAGCTACACTGACGGCGGCGGGCTTGCTTGACGCTGTAAAGATTGGGGACGGTCAGCCGGAAGATACGTACGGGCCAAGCACAGCATTTGAGCTCAGCACAATCAGCGACTTATGGGCTGAGGCGCAAAGAATTCTCATTGACGGCGATCAAAAGCTTGAAGATCATCTTGATTGTCTGGTGTCTGTTGGCCCGAACTTCACGAAACCTGAAGATGGCAAAGGTATGGGACTTCGCACACTTCGGCTAGCATCCCGTCTGTCATTAGAGCAGCCTACGACCATTTCAGCAGAAGCCATTGGAGACTCGTTTCGTCGGACAAAATTTGTCGACTGGAGTTGCAGACTGAGCTTGATGCATCTTCAAGGCGGGAACATGCGGACCATCTGCACATTCGGGCTGCTGTCGAGCAGCATTTTGCCACGAAGAGCATCTCGGATTACATCATAAAATGTGTCAACGCGGCAGCTTCTCACCAAAGTACGTCTAAAGTTATCTGTGAAATCGGACATTGATGCTGAGAATGAATGCTGGTCAGCGTGTCAGGACGCTCCGCCCCAAGCACTCTCTTCCTCGTCTCCTTCGCTTGCACAAAGAGCTCTTCTGCTTCCGTCCACCGGCCTTGATTCGTGTACGTCGAGGCCAGGTTAGCCTTGCTAGTCAGCGTGGAGGGATGCTTTGCCCTATGGGTTTCCTTCTGCCCTTTAAGTGCTTGCTGAAGGTACCTCTCCGCGCCCGACCAGTCGTCCTTCCAGTTTAATGCCTCCCCAAGGTTGTGGTAAGCCTGTAATGTAAGTAGTTCTGAGGTGCCTAATGTATCCTCCTTCCACTGTACCACCGCACTATGCGTTCTCACAGCTTCGTCGTACTTCCCATCGACAACAAAACACAGACCCATCTTCTCGAGTAGCTGGTACCGCTCAGGCAGGTCTTTGACTTCTCCGTCTCCATAGAGACGCTGTGCGTGCGGCAAATAAGCAGTCCAAGTGCTTTTGTGCTTATGGTCTCGTGTCGGGAAGAGCTGGACCATCCGCGTGATACAGGCTTTCTTCAGCCAGTTTCGAGCGGCGAGCTGCACCAGTCGATGTATATCGTACAATTCCCCTGAATCTGTCATACTGATATTGCCTGTCTGTCTCCGAACGAACGAATATCCCATTAGGACGGCAATAGCATCCACGATGTCGACGTCCGAGCCCACTTCTGGTAGTAGGGACAGTGGGATATTCTTTTCATGGAAGCACGCCATGGACGAGAGGAATTTTGCCGCCAGCCGATGATGCGTGCGGATGTGGCTAAGCGAGATAAGCCACGTGGTAGCAACCGGATTTGAGCATTAGGATATCGTGATGGGTCTCCAAAATCCTTGCTGAGAAGCTTAATAACGTCTACCTCAGACTTGTCGAGAAGCTCAATATAAGTCTGTGCGGGCGACTTCTGGAGGGTTGCCACCCCAAATGTGCAGTGGCACCCACCTGGCGGAGCAGCACGGCCGGTCTAGGACTATGGCCAGTCTGCCTTGCATCTGCCGCTGGCTGTTGCTGCTTGTGCAACCTTGAAGCATTCTCACTTCTTCGCCACACAGCAACCCCTATAACCAGCCTTCCTGACTTTTTTGGAAGCTTCTTCACTCCTGGCGCACCGTTGAGTCGTACCGTCGACGCATGCCATTCTGCCCACATTCATCGTCAGAACTTGCCGCGGCTGCATGCCAATGTTGCGTCAAGCAGACGCGTCCTTGGTGTTGAGGTGTACAGAGGAAGGTTGTGCGACCCCTTGCATGACCTATGTCCACCGCTGGCGGAATGGTACACAAAACATCATATTCCTCTAGAGACATTTGGTTGATAGCCATCGAACAGACGACGCGGTGTAATCCGCGTGTCAGAGCTCCTGGCGCTTGGTCGTCCCGAGCTTATAGACATGATTATCCTTCTCTTCGCATCCCACTTCTTCGTTTATCCAGCATGTAGTTCAGTCCCATACGCCAAAAGAAGAGTTCAAGTACTATTCTGGTTCTTCTTTTACAACTTCGGTCTGTTTGCATGGGGTGGGCCAGTCGCTCAGATCGCTCTCATCAAGGAGAGGCTTGTGATACAGGATAAGTGGATTACCTTACACCGCTTCCAGCGAGTATTCTCCGTCTACCAGATATTACCGGCACCGGAGGCGGCAGAGCTATGCATGTTCTTTGGATGCCTGTCAGCAGGAAGGATTGGTGGCATACTTGCTGGTATTGCCTTTATGCTTCCAGGCTTCGTCCTGATGCTTCTGGCAAGCTATTTATACACACTTGCTGGCTTCGAGAACATCTACTTCAATGCTTCGTTCAAAGCTTTACAACCAATCGTGGCGGCGATGGTATGTATATATCGACGTGTCACAGACATGGTTGAGCTAAATCTGGTCCAAAGATTCTACGCGCCACTCATAAATCGCCGAACATTCTGTTATTAAGCAGTCAACCAACAAAGTCGATCCATTTCTCATCCTCGCAGCAATCCTGACATTCTTAAACTGCGCTCTTCGAATCAACATGTAAATCCAGATACTAATCAGTGGTTGAAGCATCTTGCTGACTCAGAGTACAGTTTCATCTCTCTAGGGCTATATGGAGTGTTGTACACACTTATTACCTGGCGGCTCTGGATCCTGAGCGGAATAATCTTTGTGTTGCAATATGTCGGTTATGCTCTCTACGTCGTCTTTCGCGGTGTCCCATCGCCAGTATCGCTGGCTCTTGGCATCGCACCGTCGCCTTCGCTGATTAACCTGTTCCTTCTTGGTTTGGTTGCGGGCAGTCTGTCCTTCGGAGGCGCCTATACAGCTATTCCCTTTATTCAAGTCGAAGCCGTTCTGAAAGGCCGCTGGCTCGCACAAAATGTCTTCCTGGATTGCATTGCCATCGGCAATGTGCTGCCAGCGCCATTAGTCATTTTTGCAACTTTCGTTGGGTTTCAGGGCGGGCTTGTCGATGGTCTCTCGGTAATGCCTTTATGGGAGCCGTGATCATTACGCTGGGTATGTTCCTTCCGTGTTTTATTTTCACTATTGCAGGACATGAATTTCTTGAGAAGTTAGTCAGGAATAAGGTACGTCGTTGTAGAACCCGTCCATTGTGGTATAGAGATTGACTAAGAGAAAATAGATTCTCTCGTCGTTCTTTGACGGTCTATGCGGTTCTGTCCTTGGTGTGATCGCGGTTATCGCCGCACAAATACTTAAATCAAGTATTGCTGGAAACATCCGCTCCGAGGATCAAGACAACACTACTAAATCAATCCAACAAGCTCTCTATAGTGGACCAGCAGCTGCCATTTGCTTGCTTGCTCTTGCAGCAATCTATAAATTTGCTCACAAATACACGCCTCTGGTTCTGGTTATTATTGGTGCAGTTGCCGGACAGTTCATCTTCCTAGATATCACGGTCTAGAATTGAGCAAGCTATAGCTAGTGCTAGTTTTGGGATATTGATTATACGTTGGGCGATGGTATTGATTACTGTCCATGAATGGCTATACTGTAGTAGATTAGGAGCGGCAACTGACTATGACGAGTCAATGCTTTAACATGGAAAATTAAAGTGCATAGTTGTCTGTCACTTGGCCAACTCATGGCCGCCATATTTGTGATGGACAATTTTGAACAGATAACAAAATCCTAACGACCCAGGAACTAAAGGACCTGAAATCAGCTGCTCTTAACCTTCCCCTATTTTTATTATCTCATTTTTCAGGGTGTGGGGACAGTCAATGCATGGAGAATGGACGGACAGCTAAGATATGATTGGGTGCACACAGGAGTTGACAACTTCCAAGATTTGCCAATCATGGAGCTGCATAATTAGCTAATGTAGCGACAGTTTGATTGGTTTTCCAATAGTGTTGATGGACGGACTACTCAACTCTGGCTGGCTGATGTAAATAGGCACATTATACCCTTCCACTTGATGCACGGTCCTCATCTAGGAGCGGAAGCTTCACATAGATTGTGATATGTTAGTACGCAATCGTTACTGAATCAGTTATATCTGCCATGCACTGGCCCAATGGCCTTCGGTTGCTCTCAACCAATAGCATTGGCGGCGTTTGTCCATGCGATTTGACTTATAACCCGAATGGGTGCGTCCATCCAAAGCTCAATTCCTGTGTAAATGTTCCTCTCAAGAGAAGCTTTCGGTCACTGCTGATTGTAATTCTGCGCCGAAATGCAAATACAGGTAGCCTTCGATGGGCTTGCCGGCAGCCCTGAAGGTCCGTTTGCTGGTGCGGCTGGTATCTCAGGCACTGTCACCATCCACATGGAATACAAAACAAAATTATCAGCCATTCTGGTGTCGGTCAAAGGTGAGCGGACGGGCCTCTCCAGTAACACGTTGGTAAAGGCGGCTGATTGGCTTCTTTCGTATAGGCATACAGCGAGCAACTCTCCTGGGAAAGAAATGGAGAAGTTCCGAAGATGCATTCCCCGGAGTATCTGAATCTGAAACGGTATGATCCAAGTACCGATTCACATTCGACCTGTCGATAGTGTTAGGACTATTTTTTGACATTTGCAGGTTCTCCAAATCGACAAGGATCTCCTTTCATTGACTCAGATAGAATCAGGGTCGAAGGGTGCCATATCTTATCAAGGCACTCATCAATTTCCTTTCGAAATCTCGTATAAGGAACTGCTAGATTACCACAATTTCAACTATGGGCATTTTCCAGTAGATACTGTACTGCCGCCGTCTTTCGACTTCCAAGCACCGAATCACGAAGGGTCCGCCCGAATAGAGTACTGGCTCAGGGCTACAGTAAAGCCAGTAGGTCTACTAACGACAAACAAGTCACAGAAGTTTGAGCTCAGGTTTAGGCCAGTCGGACCGCTTCAGCCTGCTGCCACTCCTGCCATGACCGAAGTGGCCGGATATGGTTGGCACGTCTCGCTCAATGTGAGCCTACCTTCGCAAGCGATTCTGACCATTTCGCGGCATCTACCGCTTCAGATTTCGCTCAACACAGAGGCAAGACCATTCGATGATAGGCTACCGCTGGTAATTCGTTCGCTGAAGATCATCATTCGGGCGCGGACAAGCATAACTTTACAATGCGGTGCAGCGGCTTGGACAGAAACTCATCAATTGCTCGACATCTCGGGCTTAAGCATACCTGTCGAAGCTGGTAGACGTACTCAAACGCTGAGCTCCGAGTTGTGGAGAGATGCATTGGTTCCTGACATTCCACCCTCGTTCAGCACATCCATTGTGCAGCGTCAAAATTCACTCGTACTGAGGACAGGGTATTCATGGGGTAATGTTGATGACATTCACGTGAGAATACTTACTTTGAGGCTCTGGACAAGACTGACCCTGACTCAGATCATCGAGACTTTGGCCGATGTGGACGTATGTCCGGATAGCCATCTCCTGCCGGACTGGGTGCTCGGAGCACGGAGAAGGAGCTCGACGAGTATACTTACGTAAGCTCGAAATCACTCATCATCCATTCGTCTTGTCCGATCTGTGGCTCCCGCTGCTATACCTTTCCTCAAGAGACTTCTCAGCCGCTTCAAGTTTGTCTCTGCTCTCTCGTAATTCTGCTTGCAAACTCCTAATATAGACAATTGCCATTTCGACCGTGCTGGCCCTGCTGGGTACTTGTGACCCAGCAGAATTGTCGCTTGTATCACCGTTTTCTTCCGAATGCAAGCGCTCCCTCACCCAAGTCTAGCCACTGCTTCGAGTGTTCCGAGTGTTCCAAGTGTTTCCAAAGCGCTCTAACCCCAGCTCAAAGACGACATTCGGAACGACCAGATCTGAGCAGGTTTTTGGTGCTGCACCTGTGCACATATTCAAGAATAGTCGCCGGCGTTCGAACTCTGATGCGGCTGCTTACAGTCACATGACGGAGGGCCTGGTTGGTGTTCAGTTCTCATAGACATCGAATAGGTTAGCATAAAGACTGACATCGAATTGAAAACAATACCTTACCCGCGCTAATGACAACTGTCCGAACATGCAGGCAGCTTCAAGCGCTGTGGTCGCTCGACTTCACGATCGTTGGCTACCTCGGCAACCACTCCGCACTGACATGGTTCGGTCGTCGCTGGCATAGAGATCTGCTTCCATGTTCTCGGTGGTGTTGTGTCCTGTTCACTCCCTCGTCAGCTGACCTTGTCCCAAGCTGCTGAGGCTGCAGGCGCCGCTGAGTCGAGTACGTGCCTGCCCCGACAGAAGTCGACCGGACGACGGGATTGTCGTTGCCGCAAGACCCTGCCCACCACGAGCCTCACGATCGGAGCGATGGCCACTACCAGGCCGACAATGGCGAGGACAGTATCTGCTGATAATGACATGGCTTGAGCAGTGTCACTGCTTGAACTCTTCTTTTGGCGTATAGGACTAAACTACACGCTGGATACACGAAGCAATGGGATGTTTTAAGAGATGGATAACCATATCTATAAGCTGGAGACGACCAAGCGCCAGGAGCTTTGACATTGATAGTTACACCGCGTCGTCTGTTCGATGGCTGTCAACCAAATGTCTCGGAGGAATGTGATGTTTTGCGTACCATTCCGCCAGCGGTGGACATGGGTCATGCAAGGAGCCGCACAACCTTCTCCTGTGCGCCTCGCTACCAAGGACGCATCTGATCGACGCAGCTTTGGCATGCAACCACGGCAAGTTCTGACGGTGCGCCAGGAGAGAAGGAGCTTCTGCACATGTCAGGAAGGCTGGTTGTGGAGGTTGCCGTGCGACGAAGAGGTGATCATGCTTCATTGGGAGCAAGCACTGATTCGAACAAGGTGGTGCTGAACAGCTGACGCGAAGCATGAGAACCTTGTCTCTTTGGAAACGACATTGTGACTGGTATTCATGGCAGTCTGGATCAACACTGGTCTGGCCAGTCTGCCTTGCTGCTGCCGCTGGCTGTTGCTGCTTGTGCCAGCTTGAAGGTCATGCAAACTGGAGCGGCCCATGGACAAAGCCCCAAGCATCAACGACTTGCCATCGGGAAGTAGAAACTGTCTCCACGTTCTGCTGCCTGTTCACATGTCAAAGTCCGAAGCGAAATACTTCTACATAAGCTTGAGTCCGCCCGTTTCTATCTTCCCAAAGGTATGCTCTTAGAATAAGTCGGTGTTCTGTTTCTTCTGCTTCTTCTGTTCCTTCTGTTCCTTCTGTTCCTTCTGCTTCTTCTGTTCCTTCTGTTCCTTCTGTTCCTCCTGATTCTCTCGATCCCACCATGTCCTTACCTTTCTCCACCGTCTGTCTGCTCTGGGAGCAGCTCTCATCGCTGGATGGAGCCAACGAAGCGGTCGGTGTCATGAAACAGTGGTTCGAGCAGCACGTCAGCAGTATCGAGCAGAAAGACGACGCCGTGGCTCTGGTGTCGTGCTTGTTTCCACGCACCCGATACGACCGAGTTTATGGACTGGGAGAAAAGCATGTCACCGCCATCGTGGTCCGAGCTTGGGGCATCGGCACGAGTCGGCAACAAGCGCTACAGAAGCTGCAAGACGACGGGAACGTCGATTGTGCTTCAGCCATCATGAAGACGGTGGCCGAGTCTGGTGACCTGCGTGGATCCAGAACAGCACTGACCGTGCAAGAAGTGGACGCGACCTTAGACCGTGTCGCGGCCACCTGCGACTTCTCGAGTCCAGACCTTCGCAAACGACACGACGACAGTTCCGGAAGCACGGCATCAGATCTGCTGATCGACATGTTCCGCTGTATGTCGGCAGCGGAAGTCAAGTGGGCGGTTCGTCTGCTGCTCAAGGACCTGAGGCCAGCCGTCATTCCAGAGACGTTGACCTTGCAGCTGGTGCACGGCTGTCTTCCCCGCGTGCTCTCGGTGCTCAACTCGTTGTCTCGTGCTTTGGCATTCATCCAGGACGAAGAAGAGCGGCAAGGAAAGAAGCTAAGCAGTCAGGAGCTACAGATCTCGCTCACTCCCCACGCTGGCACATTAGTTGGTTTACCACATTTCGAGAAAGCACGCAGCATCGCTCATGGTCACCGACTCATGCACAGCCAAGAAGTCAGTGTCGAGCACAAGTACGACGGCGAATATTGTCAAGTCCACGTCTGGAGAGGGGGTGGTGACCGCAGGTCGGATGTCAAGCTTTTCTCCAAAAGTGGTCGCGATTCTACGCTCGATCGTGCCTCCATCTTGCCCACAATACGACAATGTTTGGGCGTGGGCACGACACGATGCCAGGTGCAACAGCACTGTATCCTGGTAGGAGAACTTGTGGTGTGGAATGACCATACCCAAGACATCATGCCATTCTACAAGATCCGAAGGTACGTCACTCGGGAGGGTCGTCGTTTAGGATGTGCCGAGGACTCACCACCAGACCCTGACGAACATCTCATGGTCATTTTCCACGACATTCTCCTGTGGGACGAGCACAAGTGCATCACTGAGATCTACACACAGCGACGACGATACCTCCACGACCTCGTCGAGCCCATCCCGGGACGTGCCGATATCGGCGAGCAGATCGTGATGGACTTTGCTGCCTCGGACAGTGCAGATCGCTTGGCCGGGCAAATGGCCTTTGCTTTGACGCAGAAGTGGGAAGGGCTGGTGTTGAAAGCTTGTCAGGATCCTTACATTGGCACTGATGGGAGTGTGGCACGGCACGTGAAGCTGAAAAAAGACTACATTCCTGGCTTAGGTGACTCGGCCGACCTCGCCGTCATTGGTGGTCGATGTGACCCTCTCACAGCGGACAGCCTGGGTCTGAGGCCAGGATCGTGGACGACGTTCTTCCTGGCTTGCCGAGAGTCAGGCGGGCGATGCCATGACGAAAGCGCGACCAGGTGCTTCCGCATTGTGGGACAGGTAGCGCCACCCTCAGTCTCCGTGTCCGACATTCGCTTCTTGAATGCGCATGGCCGGCTGTCCCAGATGCAGTTCTCCACCCAGAACGACAGGGTGCATATCGCCACCGAGCTGAGAGGCAAAGCCTTGCCCACACATCTGTTCTCGCAGCCTGCAGTAGCTGAAGTCATCGGCGCTGGGTTTGACCGTCCTGCGGACGCACGATACAGTACCCTCCGGTTTCCTCGTATCGTTAAAATCCATCACGATCGTGATCCGGATGATGTTGTTGATTTTGTCGAGTACCAGTGTATGGCACGGACGAGTTGTGAGACCCTGGAGGACGACGATGAGGCGAACGATTATCATTCATGGTTAGCCAAGTTGGGTCACGACTGCACTGACCGTGAGAGTGAGGCCGCCACCGCTTCTCGAACCGGTGAAGTGGACGACTCAGCGTCGCCGAGTGAAGATAGCCAGAGTGATCACGTGGATCTCGTGATAGGCAAGAAGCGACGGGCTAGCGCGGTATCGACGCTGTTCAACGCTGCAAAGAGGCAGAGACGGGCCAGGACAAAGGAAGAGGTATCTGACTATGCACGCGTGCAGAGGAATGCCGAATCCTGCCTGACTGAGATACCCGACAGTCAGACAGACGCTGAGAACAGTGGACTTGAAGCAACACAAGAGGCTCACAGCGAGGACATAGACAGGGCCACGTCTCGTGACGAGCAGGGGAGTGAGCCCTCACGTCGTCTAGGTACTCTTCTCTTGTGGGACATTGAGAAAGAATCACTATCGTCGGAAAGCTATGCTGCTTTTGCACAACTCATCATCTCGCAGAGGCTGGATGTCACTTTCGATGAAGCACGATTTTGGTTCAGGGTTTCGGAACGATCAGACCTCACACCGATCGATGGAGGAGCATACCAGAGACATCATCTCGTGCTCGTCGGCGGCAATGCACAGAGTGTTGCCATCACAGCAGCCAGCTTCATGCTGTCTGCGCTGAAGCATCATCGCAGCGTGCTAGATACATGTCGGCCCTGCAGGGTCGATTTCATAGAATGGGATATGGTGGTACACTTGTGTCGTCAGAATGCGGAACTCTCCGACCTATGGGGGATGGATTCGTCGACGTATTTGACCGTGGCCCATGGGACATACTCGTCTATTATTCGAGCGACTTAGCCACAGTCATCAAGGCTTGGTGCCAAACGGCGACCGAAGGATTGAGGGACGTAAGGATCAGCTTGCGAGCAACTTGCCGCACGGGTAATGGTTGAAGAGACTGCTTCTTGTATAAGTGAAAGTGGCACGATAGCTTGATGAAATCTTTCCATCATGTCTGGTACAGTACCAGGGCTGATGTCGGCTGTAGCTACGAACGACAGGGACCAGGTTGTTCTTCTACTGTTTCTTGTTCGTCTTTCTTGCGACTCTGCTTTGCGCGCTTCTTTCCTTGAGCTCGCTGGGGATTTTTTCTCGAGCTCGGATGCTCTGCGCTCGTATGGGCCATTCAAGGCCCTCCCAAACTTGACGTCTTCGCTGGATGGTGTACAGGCCCTTTGCCCGACAACGGGGGGTCCTCATCACATTCTGAAAGACATGCCGATGGACACTGGTGTATCATTCGATGTTAGTTCTCTTGTCGCTGACCGGAAAAGACAGTTTAGGGTTCCCACAGGTCTCCTAACGCTGGCGAGTGTCAACAGCCTCGGAGAAGTGCTTCAGGACCAGAGACAGTCCAAGGAGGCAGAGGAGCTGTATCGGCAAGCACTGGCTGGGCGGAAGAAGATGCTGGGTGAGGATGATCCTGACACGCTGGCGAGCGTCAACCATCTCGGACAGGTGCTTGACGATTGAGACAGTACATAGGAATCGGAGCAGCAGGCTTCCGACGGCGGAAATGATACACCGAAGGCGCTACGGTGGTTATTGAGTCAAGGACACTGCGGACTACTTCTGTACCAGGCGACGAACCACCCTCGCTCCATGACCGAAAGCTTGAGGGACAAAATCTTGAACGTGCTGTCATCAATTTTCGTCACGTGATGGGCGCAGGGCTAGTCTCGAGTTAGGCCTAAGTTTAGAGTTTGTATAGATGCGGACCATGCTAAATCGTGGTTCGGCGCCACACTAAATCGAGGCTGATATGTCTACACTACGTCAAACTGTGGTGTGGATGGCAACACATTTTGGTTGCTTCAAGTAAATACTGGTAACGTCACGTGCGCACTATCCACAAGCTGAAGGCGATCATTACGGCCTTGACCCGTAAGCACCCGAACAGCTCTCAGAACGCCACTCGACGCGCATCGAACCCGATTTCTACCGTCCTTCAGAAAAAATGAAAACCTGTTGTCACAAGCAACCCTCAATCAAAGGCCACTCGTACACGACGAGCGTGTCTTGGCAAGCGTAGCGAGACGTCGTTCTCGTCGTACGCTTTTGCGATTGCGGGATCCGCGAGGCCGTCCTCGGGAAGACCGCTTGAAGGTCTTGGACTTGCTGAGCTCGCTTGTGGCTGGTGCGGTTCCTATATCTTCATCAAGTACGTCTACAACTGGTACATCCTTCCATGCGTCAGGCACGGGAGGAACAATGATTGCTATGCTCGGCAGTTTTCGAAGAGAGGACTCTTCAGCATGACCTAATGTCAAGGCCAATCCAAAGTTCCTACACATATCTTCTTGCCCTGTGCTGTTGGCTTCTCCATTCGGGTTTTCCAGTACCGATGTAGGACCATCGTGGTCGTTGTGGTCACTATCTGCTAAATCAGGCTCTGAAGAGCTAGTCTCTTGCTCGGCGAAATCCGTCTCCTCATAGGCATCTGGGGAATATGGTGGCTCTTCTTTGTCCTCTACACCGCCCTTTCGCTGCTTTTTACTGGAAACGCGGTGGCTGACTTTAGTGCTGTTCTCTGCATATTGATGGGCATCGATATGGACAAATGAGATGGCCTTAGGCACGTTGACGATGGAACTGGAATCAGCGCGGCTAAGAGCTTTTCCTCTCTGTTTGCTCTCAAAACGAATATCGTGGACGTCTGCGAGGTGATTAAGAAACTCTGCCTTGTCAGCCGTCGCAGGGTTTTCCTGGCACCGTGGATGAGGGCATACTTGTAGTTCCTGATGAAGCACATGGTCCTGGAGATGGCGCTTCCACGTCGTGGGGTTGATGTACTGGTGGAAATCGCCATCACCTAGGCACGCTGGACACAATGCTGGCCGTACCAGATTGTGACGAAATACTGTCATGGAACATTTGAGGGGTGGGTTCTGTGCATGCATTCTAACATGCTTCTGCCATGAGCTCTGATTATCATACCACTGAAAGCACAAGAAGCAGAACTCGGTGAAGCCACCAGCACGACCAATCGATCGCTTTCGACATCGATACAAGTGCGACCACCACGAAGGTTCTTTGCCTTTCGCACCCTCCATCCCACACGTACTACATGCCAAATGGGAAGGATTAAGGCCATGGCAATAGGTCTTCGGTGTATCCATCCGGCACAAGGCAATCAAATCTTTCATCACAGCGCGGCCGACATCGTCACGAAGACTGCCCTCGCGAAACAGGTTGGTGGCTAGTCGATCCCGTTCGGGCATGAGTTTCCGGGTTTGACTAAAGTCCGATTCATACGTTAGGTCGTCCAGTTGTGGTCCAACAGTATTCTGCTCCTGAAGTAGCAGATCTCGCTGTTGCCGTTGTCGGTCATACACCCTCTGCCGCTTCTTGTGGTCGACGATACACGACTCACGGTCGGTGTCCACGTCGTCATTTGGGATCTCCCTCACAGCGATGCGTACCGCCTCCTTCAGCTTCGGCTGATGGAAAGGATTGCGCCGCCAGCCGTAGCTTCGTCGCAGGCCATGAAGCTCTGTGTTGCTTGCTGGAAGATGGAAATACGACGCTTGTCCGTCGACGAGTGGCATAGATGTTTGATAGGATCGACGGTATGTGTCAGCGTTAATATGGGCGGCAAAGCGCATGCGCTCATTGCAAGAGTAACCGTAGTTGTCCACCTGTAGAAGGACTTCTCGTCGGGCCGCGTGGAGGTTTACGTTATCTGGAAAACCGGCACGATGGCCCAAGCTGACCAGCGCTGTTGACGTCAAAGAGGTTGAAGAGCGATCACGGTTAAGCTGTCCACTGCGTGAGCTACGAGGAAAGACGGGCCAATGGCGTTTTTCGGGGTTCCACTCGATGATCACATGCTTTTGCTTCCGGGGTCGTGGAATAGCACAGATGTCATCCCACGAGTGATAGTCACGCAGGGCGTCATCAGCGAGAGCCGCCGCCACGAAGAACGCGATGCTGTTGCAGTAGAATGGGAGACCGACGAGCTCGTACAGCATGTGCTGAGGTTGCTCGCTCACCCAGTGCTGCAAACCTTTCGCATTGGTGCGCTGGAAGTCGATGATGAGTTGCGGTTGATCGGCCGTGTCCAACCAGACCATGGCTAAGCAGATGTCGGCGTATCTCCATTCTTGCTCGTATTCGGCACGACGAGCAGAGGTGTTACAGTGCAGCAACAGGAGAAGGTGCAGCCCCACCCGATACCGTTCATGGTCGAAGTCATGCCAATCATTCTGCCATAACTGTATAACACATTCCAGAAAATCGTCCCGAGTCAGGTTACGTTTAGGACGTCTCACGCGGGCCAGGTTAGGCGCCTCCTTTCCTCCACGATGGATCAGATTTTCGATAGTCTTTTGGAGAGTTTTAGGAAAGGTGGTAGAGTGCCAACGACCTAACGCTCCCATGAATTCTTTCCACAGTGTGTACGCAGAGGTGTCCGTCATTAAGCCGCCAGGATCAATGCGACCAATACGACCTTTGCAGAAAAAGTTGAGGAAGTCCTTGGCGGTCTTTACGTTCGTGGGATCTTTGGAGCCTTCATAATCCGATAGGAATAGACTCCATTCACGAAGCATAACGAGATAGGCGCGCTCAGTCTTTGGTGCGAGCGGCTCCAGTACAATGTCCATGGTGGTAGTCTCGATGGCCTTTTCATAACCCCGTTCTCGTCGTATTTGATCTCGCTTTAACTCTCGAGCGGTCTTCTCGCAGGGTGTGGGTGTCCTGGTGCTATTGGACGGTACAGAGCTTGCTTCAAGGCTCACGCCGGTTGTGCTTTCCATGCTGGGATGACCATCCATTTTGACCGTGGTAGGTTGCCACAGGTAGTTATTTTAGCTGTGTAGAGGGATGAGGGTAGAGAGAAGCGAGAAGCAATGGATGAGTAGGAGGGGGAAAGGGCTTTATGTACAGGCACAATCGTGAAACAGCATTCCACAAATAACGGTGGGATCTAATGATTGGTGTATAAACCTACTGTAGACTACATGTCAACTCGTGGCTGGTGCGTGGCTGGTGCGTGGGTCAAGAGTGGGTTGAGGTCAAGCGAGGTGAGCAGAAGGAGACAAAAAAGGGTGAGCGGACAGAGAAGCGAGGGTGAGCGAGAGGTGAGCAGAGCAGCATGAGCTACAGCCTCTTCAAGCTGCTCACCCATAAGAATCTGAGTGATACTACTAACGATATACGAGCTACTTTCTCTATTATTATCGCTATAAATAAAACCCGAATTATTAATATAAATATATAAGTCGTTCTATATATTAGCGAGATACCTATAAGATTATATAGTTTTAAACTCTATTCTTTAACTTTAATATTCGATATATAATTAGGTTTACGAGTATTACTAGTCTACCTAATTAGCCACTTTTTATATTATATAAAATATATATAATGCGACCAAAGTTAAATCGCTTTTACAGTAAGGCCCGTAACCGTATAATTCTATACTGGCGTAAGCGCTATTTAATAGACTATAGGGTCGTATATAATAGAGTTAAAGGACTAGTAGCTTTTTATAGATGAGGATACTATACACCTAAACTATTTAGAGAAGTGTTTAGCTGATTTAGAGCTAGTTATATTACTTATTAAGGCATCTAATCGGATTAGAGAGGGGCTTTTTAGCAACTTTATAACTCTTATAAGGTTTATTATCTAGCAGAAAACTTCGTAGCTATTAGCTATCGAATAAAAGAGCTAATAATAGGCTAACGCGAAAAAATAAGGTAGAATTCCGAATAGTTTTAACCTAACCATCATCGTTTATCTAAAAGTTATTTAATCTAGTCGCTCTATTATTTCAGTATCTTTATAAGCTCTTTTTACTACTTATTTACTTCCTTACGCTGCTGCTTAAGCTGTGTCGATAGTAGCCTTTCTCTTTCTTTTAATTCTTAGTGCTGCTACTCTGCTTCCTTACGTTAGTGCTCGAACTATATTAATAGTAGCCTTTCTCTTTCTTTTAATTCTTAGCGTTACTGCTCGAGCTGTAGGCGCTACTACTCTAATTCCTTACGCTATTATTCTAACTATCGTTACAAACTCTAGATTAAAGTTTTAAGCTCAGCGTTAAGCCCTCGACTGCTGCGCGGTTTCTTAAAGCCGTCGCCCTGCGGTTCCGGCGCGCTTATGTCGTCTTAAGAGCTCTGTATACTAATCTCGTCTAAGGTTAAAGCTAGTTCTATTTACTATATAATAGGATCCGGTAATTAATTAATAATAACCTTAAGCTGTTATAAAAACGATAAAGTAAATAACTAATAGACGTTCAGTGTAAAATAGTAATATATCTACCTATCTTTACCTTTATTATTACTAAGGCTAAAGTCCTTTAAAGTCTCTCGCCAATAGGTTATTTTATCGCTATCGATCTCGGGGTAGTACGCGTATATTCGTACTCCATTATCGTTATAGGAAATTAAAAAGCCTAAGACCCTTCTATATACGTCTTTAGCGCGGTTAGCTCGGTAGTATATATTAATAATACCTCGCTATATAATAGTTATACTATAAGTATTAGGTCGGTTCGTAAGGTCGAGTCCCTACTTACTATATTTAACTTTACACATAAAAAATAGAAAATAGATATCTTTATATACGGTATAGTACGACTTTTTAGTAGATTTAATATTCAGTTTCCGTCGCTGCTCCTTAGTAAAATTAGACTACTTAAATTTAAATATATAATCTAGTTATAGACGAGGCCTATAAAAGGGAATTGATTTAATCTAGGAGTCGTTATATTCTTTAATTAGGCCTTTAAACTCGTACCGTCCACTAATATAAAGATTTTTTATTAAGGGTATGATACGAGGATATAGGTCGATATAGAGTCGAGCTTCTAATCAGCTATAAAGGTTTAGGTAAAGTCGAGGAAAGTAATTATTATTAAATAAGATATCGTTAAAAAAAGGTTATATCGCGGTTAATAACTTATCGTAAAATTCCCGGTCTTCGGTAATTAATTTTACTTTAGAAAAACGTATAAAACTACTCTTAGTTTTTAATACTATAGGGTAATTCCCATCTTTATACACCGAGTACTTTTTATTTCTTAATACTACTATATTAGATCTATCTCCGGATTACGATAACCTTCTTTTTAAGGAGTCTAATAATCGCGATCTTTTTATTAGTAGTTAGCTTATATTATCTAGAACCTCGTACTTTTTAATAGGCTTAAAGTCGTCGCTTACCGATAGAGTTAAGAGCTAAGTATTAATAAATAACGAGCTATTAACGGGTTCGGAGAGTAGTCGTAATCGCTTATAAAGTAAAAAATAATTAAGCGACTTCGCCTTTCGTTTAAGCGTCGTAAGGCTAAATAAGAATATTTATATAAGGTCCTATCGTACCATCGTGAGCGATAATATATATAGATAAACAAATTTTAGACTTACTCTACCGCTTTTAGTTAAGGATAGCGATAGCAGTTATTCTACTACTTTATTCTCTAACCTTTTATAAAAGTCTTCTACCTTAATAAGCGACGTACTAGAGCGCTACTCTAATAGGTATTAACGTTTAGGATACTCGTACGATATTTCGCTATTTACTTTACGTCGTTTATCTAAGACAGAATTAGTATAAATAAAACTTATAAAGTTAAATAAGACCAACTGTTACGTAAGGTATTAAAACTACGAGGACTCTCTAATATCGAAGAGTCGTAGGTTTATATTAGTTATAGGAGACTATTAAATAACTTAAGATAAAGGAATCGATACGATATAGCGGGGTATAAGTAATTGGATCTAAATATAGTCGTTAATAACCGCGATATATACTAGGGTACTAAGAACGTAAACTCTATTCGACGCCTAAGGCGCAGTACGTATTTCTGTATTATTCTATCTTAGAAACGTTACTACGTTAGTGGGGTATATAAGGGCGCACGTAATAGATAAACGAAATGTATTAAAAACGCCTTAACAGAAACTATCTCGATTAGTTATAAGCGCCCGTAATAAGCAGACCTCTCCTACCGACACCGTTTTCGAACTCTAGCGTTATATATCTTAACTATATACATAAAAACCACCGTTAGTACGGCTTAGTAGTACTGTATTAGGCATCGATACGGTCGCGTACTATAGTATCTTAAAGTAAATACTATCTATAGCAGAGTAACCTGTCTCTAATCCTACGATTTAAACCCTCTCTTATTAGTAGAACGACCGATAAGATAAGACACTATTATAAGAAGAGTATATTATAGATAGCGGGACTCGATTAGGATATCTATATCTAGACTTATAGCTTTCTTCTCATAAATATAAGGGGCTATAGTACACTGTAAGAAAATATTATAAACGTTAAAGATACTTTCGTTAGCGGCTATCTCGTCTTATATAATATAAATATATACTATCTTTATATATTACCCCCCGCCTACTTAGTAAATTTATTATCGTAGCTTAAGTGGTCTCCACCATTATATATTTATGTAAAGATTGGAAGGTAGCGGTAGGCAGATAGTAACTGAATGACTTGTTATTATTCTATATACGCGCCGATAGTCCCTATATATATGCACCTATGACAGGGATAAATGAATAGCTGGCCCCTATAGGGGGTACTAAAGAAAGAGGTTGGTTAAGTGGCAGGGAGGCCACTAACCAACTGGCTCCACTAGTGGACCAACTGGTCCACCCTAGGTTGGACTTACCCCTTTTGGGGTTGCTATTCTTAACACACCCCCTTACCTGGTATAGGGGTATATCTCCATTTGATAAAAGAAATAGTGGGTGCCTTTGTGAGATATACCAAGACTTGGCCTGGCTATATTGCGTAGTGTATTAGTCACGGGTTCGAATCCCGTCGTTGGTGTTGTTTTGAAGGTCTATAAGGCCTATATTTTTGATGAATTCGGTCCATCTGGGCCCTGGCATTGCCTTTGTAAGGTAGTCAGCCAGTTGGTCTTTGGTATTAAGGTAAACTAGGTTTGTTTCCCCTTTCTGGACCAGTTGGCGCACGTAGTGGTATTGGATGTCGATATGCTTGGTCCTATGATGGTGCCCTGGATTCTTAGCTAGCTGTATAGCTGATTGGCTGTCCGTGTAGAGCAGTTCTGGGTGCTCTATTGGTTGAAGGAAGGGTATGGATGTACCTATAGCCCTTATATATTGTTGTTCTTTTATAGCCTCTTTAAGGGCCATATATTCAGCTTCGCAGCTGCTAAGGGCGACCGTTTTTTGCAATTTTGAGTTCCAGGCCAGGGGGCTATCCCTAAACAGGTAGATAAACCCTGTAGTCGACCTCCTAGTTCCTATATCACCCCCCCAATCTGCGTCGCAGTAGCCGGTGAGCGTAGAAGTCGCAGAGTGGTAGGACAGGCCTAAGGCCGGGTAGGTCGCTAAATATTTCCATAGCTTTTCCAGGGTAGTAAAGTGCTCCGGACCTGGATTTGCCATATATCGCGAGAGTAGGCCTGTAGTATAGGCTATATCGGGCCTTGTTTTGGTGGTAAGGTAAAGGATTGACCCCACCTCTTGTTGGTATTGATTTATCAGTCCCGGGTCTTGTTGTTCCTCGTAAGGACCGATTTTCTGGCCTATGGCCGCTGGTATAGCGCTGCCCTGGGTAGGCTTGATATTGGGTCTATATTTGTCCAGAATTTTTCTGGTATAGTTACCCTGGTGTAGTCTTATAGCCTTTTTATCCCTATCGCGCTCCAGTTCGATGCCTAAAAAGGTCCGTGCCTCCCCTAGGTCTTTTAGGGTAACCTGGCTATTTAGCTGGTTATATACCTCCGTAATACGGCTTATCGCTGGTGAAATAGCGAGTATATCGTCCACGTAGGTTATTAGGATAATGGGGGTCCCTGTATTAGAGATATATACCGATTGGTCAATCTCTAGTGGTTGTAGGCCTGATTTTGCGACTATTTCCTTTAGGGTGTGCTCCCATTCCCTTGCCGATTGCTTTAGCCCGTATAGGGCCTTATTTAGGCGGCAGACTAGGTGTTCTTGCCCCTGGACCTCGAAACCAGTTGGTTGATCCATATATATTTCTTCCTTGATTTTGGCGTTTGGAAAGGCTGATTTTACATCCCATTGGTGTATTTCCCAGTCGTGTAATGCCGTAAGGGCTAGGATATACCTATAAGCGACTGGGTTGACCGTGTTGGCGTATGTTTCGTTGAAATCTATGCCTGGTTGTTGTCTAAAGCCCTTTGCGACCCATCGGGACTTGTAGATAGGCCCCTGCAGTGTTTCTTTTACTGCATTTACCCATCTACCTGGAATGGCCTTCCTATTTGGTGGCAGGGGCACTAAATTCCAGGTATTCTGTCGTTGTAGTTCGGTCAGTTCGATTTCCATAGCCTTTAGCCATTTGTGTGATTCTGGGGACTGTATAGCCTCCTTATAGGTGGCTGGGCCACTTATAGTGGGTAGGGCAGTCTCCATTTCAATATCTTGGTCCGCGTACTGGCGTAATTGGCTAATTAGGTCGGAATATGGGCTTTCTTCAATTGGTTGTACAATTGGTTGAACGTTCAGGGAATTGTTTGATGGATTGTAGTGGTCCATTTGGTCAGGAAGGTTTCCAACCCCGGGTTGGATATCCTCTTTTTCGACCAGTTGGTCGACCAGTTGGTCTACTGGTTCATCGATAACCAGTTGATCCTGGTCATTTTGGTCGCTATAGAACTTGCCTTCTAGAATATAGGCATCGCGTACCCAGATGGTCTTTCTTGTAGCTAGTTCTAATAGCTTATATTGGTTATGGCCGTAGCCAACCAATATATAGGGCTTTGCCCTTGGGTCGAGCTTCTTTCTTCCTATTTCTGGCATTACTCTATAGGCAATAGAGCCCCAGATTCGAATATTCGATATATCTGGTTTTTGGCCTGTTTTTGCCTCATACGGGGTTATATACCCTATAGAGCTGTTTGGGGTCCTGTTATACAGGTAATTAGCTGCTAATAGCGCCTCCCCCCAGTATGCCTTAGGCATTTTTGCTTCCGTAAGCATTGCTCGGACTTTTTCGACGATTGTACGGTTAAGCCTTTCGCTAATACCGTTTTGCGCCGGGGTGTATGGTGCCGAATAGGTGCCTATAACTCCTTGTTCTTGGTGTAGGTTCTTAAAGGCTTCGGACTTGTATTCGCGGGCGTTATCGGTATGTAACCGTTTAACTCTTTGGCCTGTTTGCCTCTCTTCCCGTGTCTGCCAGGTTTTATATGCATCGAATACCTGGTCTTTAGTGCGTAATAGCACTATATCGGCGTACCTAGTTTTATCGTCTATAAACGAGGTAAAATACCTGTTTTTGGCCCAAGTTTGGGGGCTTATTGGCCCGCAAATGTCGCTGTGTACCTTTTCTAGGTAATCTGTAGCTCTCTGGGGGCTCTGTCGACTGATTTTCGTGGTTGCCTTTGCCTGAATGCAGGTCTCGCAGTCCTTGCATTTAATAAGGCCTCCGGGTGGTATTTCGCACCCGGCCGTAGCTCTAGATAAGGCTTCTAGGGCATTTTGGCCAATATGGCCCATTCTTTGGTGCCAGTTCACCTTCGCTGTCGATATATAGGCAGTTTCAACCAGTTGGTCTTCTTGGACCATTTGGTCGCCTTTCTCGACGCGGGTATAGATCAGAGTGAGGTTATTCTTGTATACCCCACAGGTAAGCATCTTATTTTGATAATAGAGGGTGCAGCCCTCTCTTTTCGCCGTTATTTCCACTCCCTTTTGGACCAGTTGGCCTTGTGATAGTAGGTTGATCTTGAATTCGGGTACGTACAGCACCCTTTTCAGGATAATCGGCTGACCAGTTGGCTTTAGTCGTAATTTGACTTCTCCATACTGTTTAACCTTGATTACCTTGTTATCTCCCCATTTTAGGGATATATCACAAGGCCATAGCCTTCAGAACAGTCTCTTATAGGCACTAATATGGCTAGTAGCGGCGCTATCCAGGTACCAAGTGCCTATATCCTCCGAGATAGAGGAATGAAGGGCAATCTCTTCTTCGGCTATATATGCCTCTTTCTGGGGTTCATTTAGCTCTTTTGCCTTTTTAGGCATTAGGTGAGGGTATTTCTCCCAGCATTTTTGAGGTGGATGCCTTCCTTTCTTGCAGTGGATACATCTAGGTTTTTGAGGCTTCTTTTGGACCATCATAGCCATCTCATCTGGTTGTATCTGGGCCTGGCGGCGCCTAGATTCATCAGCCAGTTGGCTAAATAAGGCAATGAGGTCGATATCGCCATTCTGAGATCGATAAGTTTGGCTAATTATAGCCACCGTATTTTCCCATTCTGGGCCGAGATTTGAGAGGGTATAGGCCGCAATCACCTTATTCGGTATAGTGAGCTGTTTTGCGGCTAATTCATCGGTTAAACGTCGAATTTTGGTGAGATAGGCTTCTATTGAACCATTGCAGCGTGCTAGAGTGGTTGAAAATAGCTCTCTACTAAGTAGGAATTCAGAGCTGAAACCAGTTGGTTCATATAGTGCCTGCAGGCGCACCCATAGCGCATATACGTCGTTGATATTACGCGTCTGTAGTAGGGGTCCATCCTCTAACATTAGCCGTATGAGGGATGCTGCCTGGTATGATTGGACCTCCCTATTGGCTCGATAGGTTTGGTATTCTCCTAGTAGTGCCTGGTATTCTTGGCGGGCTTGTGCCTGGGCTGGATCTGTCGAATTTAGATCCAGGTTAGCTGGTTGAGTTGGTGGACCAGTTGGCTGGCCCATAACTTCGATATAGCCCTTCTGGGTTAGTACTGCTGATGCTCGTATCGACCATATATCCCAATTAACTGATCCCTTCAGTTTAGGGAATTTGTAGCTGGAGGAGTCCATTTTTTTAGGCGGTATCGGTGCCTATAAACCGGAAGTATTCAGGTAAGATATTGCCTAAAAGATTGGCTTTGCCGGGCTCATAACCTGTAAAGATTGGAAGGTAGCGGTAGGCAGATAGTAACTGAATGACTTGTTATTATTCTATATACGCGCCGATAGTCCCTATATATATGCACCTATGACAGGGATAAATGAATAGCTGGCCCCTATAAGGGGTACTAAAGAGAGAGGTTGGTTAAGTGGCAGGGAGGCCACTAACCAACTGGCTCCACTAGTGGACCAACTGGTCCACCCTAGGTTGGACTTACCCCTTTTGGGGTTGCTATTCTTAACAATTTAATATCCTTCTAGTTTTATATTAGTAGTCTATACTCGTACTAGTTAAACATTAAGCTACTTAATATAAAGTAGACTCTTAATCGTCGCTATCTCTATATAAAGTAATAGCTTTAGTTAATTTATACCTCTTACGGCGTCGCTGGCCACTATAAGGTTATTATACTAGCTTAGTACTATAGGTATAAGGTAGAGGCGACTAAGGTTTTACTTATAAGCCTATACGTAAAGCTAACCGCAGCGCTCTTAACGATAAGCTTATTATTAGTTATTCTCGATATCTTAGGGAAGTCTGGCTATTACCTTACTACCGTAAGAAGTTAGTATCCCGCTATAGGTATCTCGTACCGTTAGTACAGCATCCGACTACTCTCTACTACTTCTTTAAGTTACTTAAGCGGCCTCCACCTCTATGTATTCAGCATCCTACAGGTCTAACGGCAATCTACTAATTATTACGCGGCATAGTATAAGAAGTACGAACTCGTTAGGGGCCGCTAACTTTAGACAAAAAGGGTAACGAGTAATAATCTACCTTATTCTTAGTAATACTACCGAGAGCTAACCTCGATCGTTATCACAATTCTGTCTTTATTTAATACTCCACATCGTTAATAGGGCCTCGTCTTATACCCTCTCTAGTAGTCTTTAAGAATAGGGCCTTATACTAAGGGCTTTCTATACTTATCTAATTAAATATAACCGTCGTTGTTGGGATATCTATATAGAGGCTCCCTACTAAGTTATAATATCTAGTTCTAGCAGCGTTAGCAGTAATAGAGGTATCCTCCGCTTATATATTTTATATCTTGTTCGTTATCTCCTCCAGGGCTAAAACTATACTACTTAAAGGCCGACTTTCCGGTTATTAGCCGCCGTCTAAAGTGTAACGTATCCTAATATATCTTAAGCACTATCGCTATCTCTACCTATATTCGTATAGTATATAATATCTCGCTAAAGCGATACTAATTATAATAACATGAGTATTCTACGATATAAGGTAGATTCGAGAAACCGTAAAGGACCTAGCTGTACTTAACTAGATAATCGGCTTCGATTTACTATAAAAGGAATAACCGTACGCGGTACTAAGCTTATAAGACTCGGTCCTATACTTTACAGTAAGAGTAATTCTATCGAACGAACGACTAAGGAGGATACCTTTTAAGTTTATACTACTAATACTTCGAGAGCTACCTATTACTTCCGACCTTAAGTATAAAGTATAATTAAAGTAAGATAGAGCGAGCATAAAGGATATAATAACGTAATTCATTAAGGGCTTAATAGGTACAGGCCAGCGCATATATCGTTAGGTAATACTAGTCTCTTTAAGAGTCGTTATACCCTTGGGTCTAAGGCGTTAAAACTTTTATAATAGTTAGAACAGCTTACGGCGAGTAAGTATATCGATTTTAACAGACTAAAAGTATAATCAATAGGGCCGCAGGGGTAGTTCCTTACTAGGTAATAATTCTCCTCTTCACCTCCATCTTCGTTCCTAAGGAGGTAACGAATTAAGTTCGTATATTAATAAGTCTAATATTCGTATCTAGATTAATAATACTCGAATTAATAATAGCTTTATCCTCGTAAAGTTAGAAAACGCCTAGGCCTAAGTATCCCTAACCGAATTAGTTATATCGCAGCGTTCTATTACTAGAGGGGATAGTATTAAACGATATAATAGAGGTGCACTCTACTAAAATTCTGGTCTCTAGGAGGCTATCTATGAGCATTACTATATATACTTAATGTAGGATATGCACTACAACTAAAACTAAAACTACTATCGTGGCTATAGTTATAGTACGTTAGCGCCAGTATTACTCTCCTCGTTCTAAGGGTCGTTCATAGTATTAGATTTAGTCTTTAGTATCAACGTTAGCCGTGAACGACGTTAAACCTTAAACCGACCAGTTTTCAGCTGTTAAGCTGGCCTATATATCTTCGAAGTCCTTCTTTAATGTAAGTATTATGAGACGTTAAAATCACTCTCCGATTAATTTAAGGTTGATCGTGCTAAAGTATCTATAAGTAAATTGCAGTTGTCTCAACCATAAGGGGCAATTTAGGATACTTCTACGTGGCGGATCCGTCTAAAATAGTTCTAGTATAGGCGACGCGTGATTGGTTAAGAGGCGTGGCGGTACTTATTAGCTCACCACCTTTCACATACCCTTACCCTTATCACACCCTCGACTTATCTAACGAGGTGAGTTACAGCGGTAACAGCTCACCCACTAATTCGGAACGAGAAATTTATAATTAAGAATCTAAGCACTATTATTTTAATTATTAAGTTTAGTAATATAATTATATATCTAGGTATCTTCCTTATCTTTATTTATCGCTCTATAGTCTTAAATCTTAATATATAGGAGTTTAATCTTTATTTTAAGTATATTAAGTTAATACCTAATCCGATAGAATTATTAATAATAAAAAGTAAGTATAATTTATAGTAATTAATTAATTATTAATTTCTACTTATTTTTATATTTAAGTATATAGTACTTTATAATTTTCTTTAATATTAAATTAAATATAATTAATTTATAATTAATTATATTTTAATAATTAATTATTTTAATACTACTATTTTATTATCTTTAAATTATATTAAGATTAAATAAATATAAATAAATTTAATATTAATTAAATTAAATAATATTCTCTATAAATACTTTATTATATATTTAAACTTAAAAGATATTAAACTTAATTTATTTAAATTATTTAATATTTATTAAATTATATATCTTACATATAAACGTATATAGTCTTTAATAATATAAATAATTACTAATTAAGTAGCTTTAAGTAGTTATAATAAATAAAATATATAAAAGAGAATTTAAATAATTATAATATTATATTAATATATATAGTTTAAGATTTTACTTATAATATAATTTTTATAAATATTTATAAAAAAAAATACGTTTTTTATTATTATTTTAAATTTATAAAAAAATATTTTAATAAATTATTTATTTTTATATTTATTAAAGATTTTTTATATTTATTAAAGATTTAATTTTTTTTAATAAAACTTTAATATTAATAAAAATAATTTATTATTAAAAAGAATTATTAATTAAAAGATTAAAAAGACTTCTTACTTTAATAAATAATTAACTATTTAATTATTGAATCTTAAATATTTATATACTTATTAATTAAAATTTAATTAATTTTAAAAAAGGTAATTAATATTAAAAAGCTTTATTTATAATTAAATATTATATATTTTAATTAATAGTAATTATAATACGTATTAATCTTATTTATATTTTAAATATTATTAAACTTAATTTAAGAATTAATTAAAATATTTTTTACGATCTTAAATTAGATTATTATTATATTTAAATTATTTATAGCTACGCGCTTAATCTTAAAATATTATTTTTTTTTTAATTTAAGTTTTAAATAGTAAGTAATAAATTATTTAATTTAGTTATAATTAATTAATTTAAATAATTTAAATATTATAATATTTTTTATAATTAATAAATTAACTAAAACTCGGATTTTTTTATAATTAATAAGTTTATATTATTACTATAGACGTAAAATATATTATATAAATACTCTTTTTTATTAATTAAATAATTTAATATAACTTAGTAATCTATTAAATTTAGAATAAATACCGCGGCTATAATTCTAGATAATAAATTTAAATACGCCTTTAATATTTACGGCTTTAGTTATATTATAATTAGGATTATCTCGAGCGATCTATAGGGTACGTTAAATATATTACTTATATTAAAATCGATTAGCTATAATTTTATTATACACTAGTCTAATTACGACCTAGTAAATTAAATAAATATAGCCGCGGAGCGGCTAGTATAAATTATAAACTAATTAAAAAGAGTTTAAGGGGAACTATACCTAATAGGGTAATACTTACTCTGTCTACTTTATCTGCTCTTAAGTAGAGTAGACAGAATATATAGAGTATATAACTTATATATACGGATCTAGTTCTAGTCTTTTATTAGATAGTCTCTCCTTCCGTAGTTAATCTAAATTATACCCTTACCCTTATAATCACTATTATTATTAAGAATAGTAACCCTAAAAGGGGCAAGTCCAACCTAGGGTGGACCAGTTGGTCCACTAGTGGAGCCAGTTGGTTAGTGGCCTCCCTGCCACTTAACCAACCTCTCTCTTTAGTACCCCCTATAGGGGCCAGCCATTCATTTATCCCTGTTATAGGTGCATATATATAGGGACTATCGGCGCGTATATAGAACAATAATAAGTTATTCATTTACTATCTGCCTACCGCTACCTTCTAATCTCTATAGGTTATGAGCCCGGCAAAGCCAATCTTTTAGGCAATATCTTACCTGAATACTTCCGGTTTATAGGCACCGATACCGCCTAAAAATGGACTCCTCCAGCTACAAATTCCCTAAACTAAAGGGATCAGTTAACTGGGATATATAGTCGATACGAGCATCAGCAGTACTAACCCAGAAGGGCTATATCGAAGTTATAGGCCAACCAACTGGTCCACCAACTTAACTAGCTAACCTAGATCTAAATTCGACAGATCCAGCCCAGGCACAAGCCCGCTAAGAATACCAGGCACTACTAGGAGAATACTAAACCTATCGAGCCAATAGGGAGGTCCAATTATACCAGGCAGCATCCCTTATACGGCTAATATTAAAGGATGGACCCCTACTATAGACGCGTAATATCAACGACGTATATACGCTATGGGTGCGCCTGCAGGTATTATATAAACTAACTAGTTTCAGCTCTAAATTCCTACTCAGTAGAAAGCTATTTTTAACCACTCTAGCACGCTGTAATGGTTTAATAGAAGCCTATCTCACTAAAATTCGACGTTTAACCGATAAATTAGCCGTAAAATAGCTTACTATACCGAATAAGGTGATTACGGCCTATACCCTCTTAAATCTCAGCCCAGAATAGGAAAATACGGTGGCTATAATTAGCTAAACTTATTAATCTTAGAATGGCGATATCGACCTTATTACCTTATTTAGCTAACTAGCTAATAAATCTAGGCGTCGCTAGGCCTAAATATAATCAGATAAGATGGCTATAATGGTTTAAAAGAAGCCTTAAAAATCTAGATATATCTACTGTAAGAAAGGAAGGCATCCACCTTAAAAATACTAGGAGAAATACCCTCATTTAATACCTAAAAAGGTAAAAGAGCTAAATGAACCCCAGAAAGAGGTATATATAGCCGAAGAAGAGATTGCCCTTTATTCCTCTATCTCGGAGGATATAGGCACTTAGTACTTAGATAGCGCCGCTACTAGCTATATTAGTACCTATAAGAGACTGTTCTAAAGGCTATAGCCTTATAATATATCTCTAAAATGGGGAGATAATAAGGTAATTAAGGTTAAACAGTATAGAGAAGTTAAATTACGACTAAAGCCAACTGGTCAACCGATTATCCTAAAAAGGGTGCTATACGTACCCGAATTTAAGATTAACCTACTATTATAAGGCTAACTGGTCTAAAAGGGAGTGGAAATAATAACGAAAAGAGAGGGTTACACTCTCTATTATTAAAATAAGATACTTACCTGTGGGGTATATAAGAATAACCTCACTCTAATCTATACCCGCGTTAAGAAAGGCGACTAACTAGTCCAAGAAGACTAACTGGTTAAAACTGCTTATATATCGATAGCGAAGGTGAACTAGCACTAAAGAATGGGCTATATTAGCTAAAATGCCCTAGAAGCCTTATCTAGAGCTACGGCCGGGTGCGAAATACCACCCGGAGGCCTTATTAAATGTAAGGACTACGAGACCTGCATTTAGGCAAAGGTAACTACGAAAATCAGTCGACAGAGCCCCCAGAGAGCTACAGATTACCTAGAAAAGGTATATAGCGACATTTACGAGCTAATAAGCCCCCAAACTTAGGCTAAAAACAAGTATTTTACCTCGTTTATAAACGATAAAACTAGGTACGCCGATATAGTACTATTACGTACTAAAGACTAGGTATTCGATATATATAAAACCTAGTAGACACGAGAAGAGAGGTAAATAGGCCAAAGAGTTAAACGGTTATATACCGATAACGCCTACGAATATAAGTCCGAAGCCTTTAAGAACCTACACTAAGAATAAGGAGTTATAGGCACCTATTCGGTACTATATACCCCGGCGTAAAACGGTATTAGCGAAAGGTTTAACCGTATAATTATTAAAAAAGTCCGAGCAATACTTACGGAAGCAAAAATACCTAAGGTATATTAGGGGGAGGCGCTATTAGCAGCTAATTACCTATATAATAGGACCCTAAATAGCTCTATAGAGTATATAACCCCGTATAAGGCAAAAATAAGCCAAAAACCAGATATATCGAATATTCAAATCTGGGGCTCTATTGCCTATAGAGTAATACTAGAAATAGGAAGAAAGAAGCTCGACCCAAGGGTAAAGCTCTATATATTAGTTAATTACGGCTATAACTAATATAAGCTATTAGAACTAGCTATAAGAAAGATTATTTAGGTACGCGATATCTATATTCTAGAACGTAAGTTCTATAGCGACTAAAATAACTAAGATTAACTAATTATCGACGAACTAGTAGACTAACTGGTTAACTAATTAGTCGAAAAAGAGGATATCTAACCCGGGGTTAGAAACCTTCCTAACCTACTAGACCACTATAATCTATTAAACAATTCCCTAAACGTTCAACTAATTATATAACCAATTAAAGAAAGCTTATATTCCGATCTAATTAGTTAATTACGCCAATACGCGGACTAAGATATTAAAATAGAGACTACCCTACCCACTATAAGTGGCCCAGCCATCTATAAGGAGGCTATATAGTCCCTAGAATTATATAAATAGCTAAAGGCTATAGAAATCGAACTAACCGAACTATAACGATAAAATACCTGGAATTTAGTGTCCCTACTACTAAATAGGAAGGCTATTCTAGGTAGATAGGTAAATACAGTAAAAGAAACACTGTAGGGGCCTATCTATAAGTCTCGATGGGTCGTAAAGGGCTTTAGACATTAACTAGGTATAGATTTTAATAAAATATACGCTAATACGGTCAACCCAGTCGTTTATAGGTATATCCTAGCCCTTATAGTATTATACGACTAGGAAATATATTAATAAGATATAAAATCAGCCTTTCCAAACGCTAAAATTAAAGAAGAAATATATATGGATCAACTAACTGGTTTCGAGGTCTAGGGGTAAGAACACCTTATTTACCGCCTAAATAAGGCCCTATACGAGCTAAAGTAATCGGCAAGGGAATGGGAGTATACCCTAAAGGAAATAGTCGTAAAATCAGGCCTATAACTACTAGAGATTAACTAATCGGTATATATCTCTAATATAGGGACCCCTATTATCCTAATAACCTATATAGACGATATACTCGCTATTTTATTAGCGATAAGCCGTATTACGGAGGTATATAACTAGCTAAATAGCCAGGTTACCCTAAAAGACCTAGGGGAGGTATAGACCTTTTTAGGCATCGAACTAAAGCGCGATAGGGATAAAAAGGCTATAAGACTATACTAGGGTAACTATACTAGAAAAATTCTGGACAAATATAGACTTAATATTAAGCCTACCTAGGGCAGCGCTATACTAGCGGCTATAAACTAAAAAATCGGTCCTTATAAGGAATAATAAGACCCGGGACTGATAAATTAATACTAATAAGAGGTGGGGTTAATCCTTTATCTTACTACTAAAATAAGGCCCGATATAGCCTATACTATAAGCCTACTCTCGCGATATATAGTAAATTCAGGTCCGGAGCACTTTACTACCTTAGAAAAGCTATAGAAATATTTAGCGACCTACCCGGCCTTAGGCCTATCCTATTACTCTACGACTCCTACGCTTATTGACTACTACAACGTAGATTAAGGGGGTAATATAGGAACTAGGAGGTCGACTATAGGGTTTATCTACCTATTTAGGGATAGCCCCCTGGCCTGGAACTCAAAATTGTAAAAAACGGTCGCCTTTAGCAGCTACGAAGCTGAATATATGGCCCTTAAAGAGGCTATAAAAGAACAACAATATATAAGGGCTATAAGTACATCCATACCTTTCCTTTAACCAATAAAGCACCCAGAACTGCTCTATACAGATAGCTAATCAGCTATATAGCTAGCTAAGAACCCAGGGCATCACTATAGGACCAAGTACATTAACATCCAGTACCACTATATACGCCAACTAGTCCAGAAAGGGGAAATAAATTTAGTTTACCTTAATACCAAAGACCAACTGGCTGACTACCTCACAAAAGTAATGCCAGGGCCAAAATGGACCGAGTTTATTAAAAATATAGGTCTTATAGACCTCTAAAACGACAAAAAGAGAACCCAATAGACCTGCCTTATAAATAGATAGAATTTAGTTCACTAGATTACTCTAGGAGCCACCGGCATAAATAAATAAATTAAACCTTATATTATAGTACCGATGACCGGAGTATTAACTACTTAGTAGCGATAACCCTACCCCCCTACCTAAACTATTATATCCTAGTAAAGGCCCTTAATAGTTACCTAAGTTAATATAGTTAAGTGATATTAGATATCGATTAAACTACTAAACTATTATACTACTAGGGGTTTAATCTAATAGATATTTAGGGTCGAAAGTTAACTATATTTTTAGGTAATAAATATATAAGAGTGCGACCCGATTATCGTAGGCTTAGTATACTTAGCGCTATTTTAGCGTAATATATAGTCTAAAAAATATACAACCTTAGCACTCTCAGCACTAAAATTAGCATAACTTATAATTAAAAATACCAAAATAATACTAATGACGGGATTCGAATTCGTGACTAATACACTACGTAGTATAACTAAGCTAAGCCTTAGCATCTCCTAAAGGCACCCACCATTTCCTTTATTAAATGGAGATATACCCCTATACCAGGTAAGGGGGTGTGTTAAGAATAGCAACCCTAAAAGGGGCAAGTCCAACCTAGGGTGGACCAATTAGTCCATTAGTGGAGCTAGTTAGTTAGTGGCCTCCCTACTACTTAACTAACCTCTCTCTTTAGTACCCCCTATAGGGGCCAGCCATTCATTTATCCCTATTATAGGTGTATATATATAGGGACTATCGGCGCGTATATAGAACAATAATAAGTCATTTATTTACTATCTGCCTACCGCTACCTTCTAATCTCTATAATTATAGTACTTAGTTCTATCTAAGCCCGTATCCTAGCCCTTAATATAGGATACCTTATTAAATACCTTATTATCCTAGTACTATTAGCTTTATATCTTCTACCCTAATAGACTAAACCCTATTCTAGTTTAGTCTAGCCTTATAATAAGGAGGACTGTAATATTTTAACTACCCTTATAAGTATAAAGATAAGCTTATAGGTACTAACTAATCTAAGAAATATAAGTTAAGTAGTAAAAGGTAAATAGGTAGAAGGAGTTACGTCTTCTACCCCTAATACTACTATAGGACTAGTATTTAGCCTTACTTCTTAATAATAAGTGGTATTTACTTAATAAATAAACTAATAAGCTAAATAATTTCGATAGTATAAAGTTATAGTAACTTAGTTAAGAACTAATATTACTAATAAAACCTAAACCCTAAAGACTCGGGAATAGAAGCTAAAGAAAACTAAAATAGAGAATATATAACTATAAACTAATCTAATTATAGCCGTCGCCGCTATAGTAATAATTATAATAACGTTTATCTTTTTTATTACTTAAATTAATAATCGGATCTTTAAAGTTAAGAAATCGAATATCTTTAGTAGGGAATTTAAGAAGCTTAAGCCCTTTCTTACGTAGGTTAACCTTAATATTCGATTTAATCTATTAATATACCCTATAAAAGAGATAAAGGTTTATTATATAATTATCTACTTATAAGGAGAAGTATTTAACTAGTTTAAACTATATATTACTAGCTATAAGGACCTAAATAATTAAAATAAGAAGACGAAAGAGGTCTTTAATTTATATAAAAAGTTTAAGACGGAACTTCGCTTAATATATAGATCCTATAATAAAGAAAAAGAAGTAGAAAAAAAATTTTTTAGCTTTAATAAATAAGATCGGTGGCCACTTATATAGTATAATTTTAAAGTTTAATAGCTCTTCTTCCTTAGGATAAGGATACTTTAGTATTATACTTCTTTAGAGGATTAAAGACCGAGATTAGGGCTAAATATAACTTATTCCCTAAGCTAGGAACCTTTTAAGAACTAGTAGAAGATGCTACTAGTTATAATAATAATCTTTATAAGTTTAGAACGAAAGATTTACGGTTAAGACCCTTCGCGGACAATTAATTTAAACCTTTTATAAACTATATATAATACCGATAGCTATATTATAGGCCTATACTTATAGAATTTAACTAAGCTAATAGAAAGCGATAAACGCTAAAGAAGAAAGAATTTAAACCCCGCGGTAAATTTATATAAAAAGAATAAGACGAAAGAATTAAGAATAAATAATATCTTTATTATAATAAGCTAGGGTATATTACTAAAGAATATAAAAGTCGTTCTTAGTTAGCCTATATTAAGAAGATTAAGAAAATCACTATAAAAAGGACTTAAAGATAGCCTAATACGTAGGCTTTATAAATAACTAAGCACTAAGTTACTTAGTATAATTAGGAAAAGATAGTTATTACCGCGGTATCCGAAACGTATCTATATATAGAAACTTACTATTAGATAGAATAGAACTATATTAACGATTATTACGAATAGAAAGCCTAATATACTCACTATATTTACCTCTCTAAAGAAAAGAAATAAAAAGAAAGTAAAATAATACGATTACGTCTATATAATAACCCTAGATACCTAAGTAAGGACGAAGGTATTAATAAATATATATATTAGAGTACTAATATAGATAAATTAGCTTCGAATAAGGTATATATTATAGAATATAATATAGACTTTAGCTTCAAACTCGAACTAATAGAATAATAGCTCTCTATAATAGATACTATATTATTACGAACTATGACCGCCCTACGGCCGTGATAAAAGATATAAAAAGGTTAGGTGAGGAAGCCTAGTATACGTAGGTTAGGAGGACTTAGCGCGCTAAGCCTAATAAGGAAGTCTTTAGTAAGTTAGTAAGACGGCGTACGACCTTACTATCTTACTATTTAACTAACTAAAGTTACCTAATTAGGAAATATCTTATAAGTATATAGATACGAGTCTCCTATATATATCTATAGCTTCTATAGTTAACCTAAGTTATATCTTAACTTTTATTCGATACAGCTCTAGTATCCCTAATACTTCTATTTCTATTAAGTAAAGCCTAGAACTATACTTAATAACTTATTATTTAGTAAGGTCCCTAATATTTTAACTACCTTTTTAATAGGAGTATAATATTTATAAGCTCGAGTAAAGCTACCCTAGGTAAGCTATTATTAACCCAACTAATAGTACCTAAACGACCTTAATTATTAGACCTTAAAGGACTTATATAAAGCTTTAGTTCTCTTAATATATCTAGTTCTAGTATTAGTACCCCTATACTAAGTATTATAACCTCTATAACCAGTACTTTAGTAGCCCCTACTAAGCTTAGGGTTAACGTTATCGACGTTAGAGAGACTATTAAGATTAGAAGGTAGCGGTAGGCAGATAGTAAATAAATAACTTATTATTATTCTATATACGCGCCGATAGTCCCTATATATATACACCTATAATAGGGATAAATAAATAGCTGGCCCCTATAGGGGGTACTAAAAAGAGAGGTTAGTTAAGTAGTAGGGAGGCTACTAACTAACTAGCTCTACTAGTGGACTAACTAGTCTACCCTAGGTTAGACTTACCCCTTTTAGAGTTACTATTCTTAATATACCCCCTTACTTAGTATAAAGGTATATCTCTATTTAATAAAAGAAATAGTAAGTACCTTTATAAGATATACTAAGATTTAGCTTAGCTATATTACGTAGTATATTAGTTACGAGTTTAAATCTCGTCGTTAGTGTTATTTTAAAGGTCTATAAGGCCTATATTTTTAATAAATTTGGTTTATCTGGGCCCTGGCATTGCCTTTATAAGGTAGTTAGCCAGTTAGTCTTTGGTATTAAGGTAAACTAGGTTTGTTTCCCCTTTCTGAACCAGTTAGCGTACATAGTAGTACTGAATATCGATATACTTAGTCCTATAGTGATACCCTGGGTTCTTAGCTAGCTATATAGCTAATTAGTTATCCGTATAGAGCAGTTCTAGGTACTTAATTAATTAAAAGAAGGGTATAGAAGTGCCTATAGCCCTTATATATTATTATTCTTTTATAGCCTCTTTAAGAGCTATATATTTAGCTTCGTAGCTACTAAAGGTAACTATTTTTTACAGTTTTAAGTTCTAGGCTAGGGGGATATCCCTAAAAAGGTAAATAAATCCTGTAGTCGACCTCCTTATTCCTATATTACCCCCCTAATCTACGTCGTAGTAATCAATAAGTATAGAAGTTATAGAGTAGTAAAATAGACCTAAGGCCGAGTAGGTCGCTATATATTTCTATAGCTTTTCTAAGGTAGCGAAGTACTCTAGACCTAAATTTACTATATATCGTAAGAGTAGCCCTATAGTATAGGCTATATTTAGTTTTATTTTAATAATAAGGTAAAGAATTAATCCTACCTCCTATTAGTATTAATTTATTAGTCCCGAGTCTTATTATTCCTTATAAAAACCGATTTTCTAGCCTATAACCGCTGGTATAGCGCTGTCCTAAGTAGGCTTAATATTAGATCTATATTTATCTAGAATTTTTTTAGTATAGTTACCTTAGTATAGTCTTATAACTTTTTTATTCCTATCGCGCTTTAGTTCGATACCTAAAAAGGTCTATACCTCCCCTAAGTCTTTTAGGGTAACCTGGCTATTTAGTTAGTTATATACCTCTATAATACGGCTTATCGTTAGTAAAATAACGAGTATATTATCTATATAGGTTATTAGGATAATAGGGGTCCCTATATTAAAGATATATATCGATTAGTTAATCTCTAGTAGTTATAGGCCTAATTTTATAACTATTTCCTTTAGGGTGTACTCCTATTCTCTTATCGATTACTTTAGCTCGTATAAGGCCTTATTTAGATAGTAGATAAGGTATTCTTACCCCTAGATCTTAAAACTAGTTAATTAATCTATATATATTTCTTCCTTAATTTTAGTGTTTAGAAAGGCTGATTTTATATCCTATTAGTATATTTCCCAGTCGTATAATACCGTAAGGGCTAGGATATACCTATAAACGACTAGGTTGATCGTATTAACGTATATTTCGTTAAAATCTATACCTGGTTATTATCTAAAGCCCTTTACGACCTATCGGGACTTATAAATAAGTCCCTACAGTGTTTCTTTTACTGTATTTACCCATCTACCTAGAATAGCCTTCCTATTTAGTAGTAGGGATACTAAATTCCAAGTATTCTATCGTTATAGTTCGGTCAGTTCGATTTCTATAGCCTTTAGCTATTTATATAATTCTAGGAACTATATAGCCTCCTTATAGGTGGCTAGGCTACTTATAGTAGGTAGAGTAGTCTTTATTTTAATATTTTAGTCCGCGTACTAGTATAATTAGCTAATTAAATCGGAATATAGGCTTTCTTTAATTAGTTATATAATTGGTTAAACGTTTAGGGAATTATTTAGTAGATTATAGTAGTTTAGTTAGTTAGGAAGGTTTTTAACCTTAAGTTAAATATCCTCTTTTTCGATTAGTTAGTTAACTAGTTAGTCTACTAGTTTATTAATAACTAATTAATCCTAGTTATTTTAGTCGCTATAAAACTTATCTTTTAGAATATAGATATCGTATATCTAAATAGTCTTTCTTATAGCTAGTTTTAATAGCTTATATTAGTTATAGCTATAGCTAACTAATATATAGGGCTTTATCCTTAGGTCGAGCTTCTTTCTTTCTATTTCTAGTATTACTCTATAGGTAATAGAGCCCCAGATTTAAATATTTAATATATTTAGTTTTTAGTCTATTTTTACCTTATATAAGGTTATATACCCTATAGAGCTATTTAGGGTCCTATTATATAAATAATTAGCTGCTAATAGCGCCTCCCCCTAATATACCTTAGGTATTTTTACTTCCGTAAGTATTACTCGGACTTTTTTAATAATTATATAATTAAGCCTTTCGCTAATATCGTTTTATATTAAGGTATATAGTATCGAATAGATATTTATAACTCCTTATTCTTAATATAGATTCTTAAAAGATTCGAACTTATATTCGTAGGCGTTATCGGTATATAATCGTTTAACTCTTTAACCTATTTACCTCTCTTCTTATATCTACTAGGTTTTATATATATCGAATACCTAGTCTTTAGTACGTAATAGTATTATATCGGCGTACCTAGTTTTATTATCTATAAACGAGGTAAAATACTTATTTTTAGCCTAAGTTTGGGGGCTTATTGGCCCGCAAATGTCGCTATATACCTTTTCTAGGTATTCTATAGCTCTTTAGGGGCTCTACTAACTAATTTTAGTAGTCGCCTTTACCTAAATATAAGTCTCGTAGTCCTTATATTTAATAAGGCCTCTAGGTAGTATTTTGTACTCGACTATAACTTTAGGTAGAGCTTCTAGAGTATTTTAGTTTATATAGCTTATTCTTTAGTACTATTATTCTAAGATCGATATATAAACTATTTTAGTTAGTTAGTCTCGTTAGGCTAGTTAATCGCCTTTTTCGACTTAAGTTAATATTTAAATAAGGTTATTTTATAGACCCCTTAGGTTAGCATCTTATTTTAATAATAGAGGGTGTACCCTACTTTATTTACTATTATTTCGACCCCTTTTTAGATCAGTTAGCCTTATAATAGGAGATTTAGCTTAAATTCGAGTACGTAAAGTACCCTTTATAAGGATACAGGTTAACCAGTTAGTTTTAACTAAATTTTAACTTCCCCGTACTATTTAACCCTAATAACCTTATTATCCCCCTATTTTAGGGGTATATTATAAGGCTATAGCCTTTAGAATAGCCTCTTATAGGTACTAATATAGCTAATAGCCGCGCTATTTAAGTATTAGGTACCTATATCCTTCGGCGTTAAGGAGTAAAGGGCGATTTCTTCTTCGGCTATATATACCTCATCTTAAGGTTTGGGGTCGTTATTAGCCTTTTTTAGCCTTAGGTATGGATATTTAAACTAACATTTTTCCTAAGTATATCCCGTTTTCTTACAGTAAGAATATTTTAGCTTTTAGGGCCTGTTTTAAGCTGTTATAATTATCTTATTTAGTTATATCTAGGCTTAGCGGCGTCTAGATTCGTTAACTAGTTAGCTAAATAGGGTAATAAGGTCGATATCGCTGTTCTAAGATTAATAGGTTTAGCTAATTATAACTATCGTATTTTCTTATTTCGAACTAAGGTTTAAGAGGGTATAGGCCGTAATTACCTTATTCGATATAGTAAACTACTTTACAACTAATTCATCGATTAAACGTTAAATTTTAGTAAGATAGGCTTCTATTAAACTATTATAGCGTACTAGAGTAGTTAAAAATAGCTCTCTACTAAATAGGAATTCTAAACTAAAACTAGTTAGTTTATATAGTACCTATAGGCGTACCTATAACGTATATATATTATTAATATTACGCGTTTATAGTAGGAGTTCGTCCTTTAATATTAGCCGTATTAGGGATACTATTTAGTATAACTAGATCTCCCTATTAGCTAGATAGATCTAGTATTCTCCTTATAGTACCTAGTAATCTTATTAAGCTTATACTTAGGCTGGGTCTATCGAGTTTAGATCCAGGTTAACTAGTAGGGTTAACGGACCAGTTACTGGTCCTATAATATCGATATAGCCCTTCTAGGTTAGTACTACTAATACTCGTATTAACCATATATCCCAGTTAATTAATCCCTTTAGTTTAGGGAATTTGTAGCTAGGGGAGTTTATTTTAGGCGGTATCGGTGCCTATAAGCCGGAAGTATTTAGTTAAGGTATTTACTTAATAGATTAGCTTTATCGGGCTTATAACCTATTAAGATTAGAAGGTAGCGGTAGGTAAATAGTAAATAAATAACTTATTATTATTCTATATACGCGCCGATAGTCCCTATATATATATACCTATAATAGGGATAAATGAATAGCTGGCCCCTATAGGGGGTACTAAAAAGAGAAATTAGTTAAGTAGTAGGGAGGCTACTAACTAACTAGCTCCACTAGTGAACTAACTGGTCCACCCTAGGTTAAACTTACCCCTTTTAGGGTTACTATTCTTAATAGAGACTAAACTTAAGATTAAGGAATTTAAACCCTTTAAGGGTAACTAAACTAAGTTTAAGCAATTTAAGTATTAAGTCTAAGTATACCTTAAGTTTAG
>JAPDRQ010000107.1:0-103641 GCA_030247915.1 Neophaeococcomyces mojaviensis
CGAACTTCCAATGTACAAAGACAAGCCAAACCATCCTACCACTAGACTAAAAAATCAGGGCAACAAGATCGGAGCCGTCATACTCGCCTTCATTGGCCTCCTATGGCTCACAGGAATTCTAAGGTTACCAGGTTTGGAAACCCTCAACCCTGGTAGCGGATTGTCCTCTTCACACAATTCACGATCGTGGGCCAGTCGAAAAGAGGCCGTGAGGCAGGCGTTCATCACATCTTGGGATTATTATGCGGAGCACGCTTGGGGAATGGATGAGTTTCATCCAATCTCGCAGAATAGTAAGAATATGGGCTGTAAGGAATCAAGCAAGCATTCTGGCATGTTCAGTTCATGCCCACCAACTGGCTGGATCATTGTCGATGCGCTCGATACTGCTATGATCATGAACTTGACCTCTCGAGTTGTTAAAGCAAGGGAATGGATCTCGACGAGCTTGGATTTTAGCAAGGTGGACAGCGAAATGAGCACTTTTGAAACGACTATTCGAGTTCTGGGAGGACTTTTGAGTGCCCACTACCTCAGCACAACTTTTCCGAACTTGGCACCTCTGCCGGACGACGACGTTGGAGCAAAAGGGGAAGATTTGTACATTGAAAAAGCTGTTGACCTCGCGGACAGGTTACTTGGCGCCTATGATACTGCCACCGGGATCCCGCTTTCCTCGTGTATCTTGAATACGTCCATTGGTGTAGGTGACAGAGGAAATAGCGGAGCGGCCTCGACAGCGGAGGCTACAACACTTCAGCTCGAGATGAAGTATGTCGCGAAGTTGACCGGCGAGCCACTGTTCTGGGAAAGAGCCGAGAGGGTCATGGAGGCAGTTGACGCACCACGGCATGTAGGTAACATCCTTCCTATTTTCATTGATCCAAACACTGGCGAATTCCGAGGCGAGAACATCCGTTTGGGCAGCCGAGGAGACTCATACTATGAATATCTAATCAAACAATATCTGCAAACTGGATCAAGAGAATCGATTTATCTTGACATGTGGGACGAGTCAATTGAGGGCATCAAGAAACATCTGATCACCTGGTCCAAGCACAGCAACCTTACCATTCTCGCTGAGAGACAAAGTGGTCTCGATAGTGAGCTCACCGGGAAGATGGATCACTTGGTCTGTTTCCTGCCAGGCACCATTGCCCTCGCTCTTACACATGGTGCAACATTGGAGGTAGCCAGAAAATCACCAACTTGGGGCAAGAAGCAAGAACAAGATCTCATATTAGCCGAAGAGCTGATGAAAACGTGCTGGGGTATGTATCTTGTAACACCTACTGGTCTGGCACCTGAGATCACATACTTCAAACTTGACAATCCGCCCAGGAGTTGGAACACGTCCGACCCTGACTGGGAGATGCCGCGTTCGGCTGAACTCACCAGCGACCCAGAAGCACCGTGGCGGCAAGACTACGACATTCATTTGAACGATGTACACAATTTACAAAGACCCGAAACGGTGGAATCATTATTTTACATGTGGCGTATTACAGGAGACATCAAATATCGGGAATGGGGTTGGCAAATGTTTCAGTCATTTCTTGCACACACAGCCATCTACGATGACAACGGAAAGGTTGTTGGATATTCGAGCATAGAATCAGTTAATAAGCTAGTGACTGCAGGCGGTACCAACAGACTGATTGCGGGCAGTAAGACTGCTAAAAGGGATAACATGGAGGGTTTTTGGTTTGCTGAAACACTCAAGTATATGTATTTGCTGTTTGACGACGATACTAGCGATTGGAATGATTTGGAAAAGATTGTATTTAACACAGAGGCGCACATCTTGCCAAGGTTTGATATTGGATCGGAAGGGAAGGTTTGGAAAACTGGCTGGACGAGGAAAGAGCGTCCGATACCGAAACCTGGTGAGCGGGGGGACAGTCTCTTCAGATGGTAGGGTAAAATATGATCAACTTGATGGCCGGATTATTTCATGAAATACAGTCGCGGTCAGTTTTGATGACCTCAAATTCACCTCAACTCCAACATCTCAGCATGAGTAACCAACACCCGTCACAAGAACTTCACCATTGAAATTCTTGGTATGCAGGAATAGAGAATCGTCCACCTACTTTGTAACGTGCCGTCTGGGATCAGCCAACGGGATGTGAGGCCAACTTCTCTATATCCATCACTCCTTCGAGTTCTCCAGCGTGAGCTGCTTCGAGTCTTCTCCTCAACTGATCTTCCTCCTCGCAAGCACACTATTCGCTTGCAAAGCAACGAAATGGAAAAGAGCCTGAAGACTGCAAACCTAATAAAGCATACACGTCAAACTATCGGTATTTGCTGAACAGTCATCAGGAGGGCGTTTTAACAGGAGAGCTAATGTAGAAGAACATGTGTGAAGGCAGGCCTTTAGCTAGTTGCTGCATTCGAAGATGATTGCAACGTACCAGGGGCAGAGTGACAACAATGATTCAGCGTCTCCTGTGCTGATCTCCAGCGTAAGCCTGTCGAGTGTGATTGTGCGCATACATGCTGATTTGGTAACGTCCTTTTATGTACTTGGATCATGGGAACAGTTAATGTTGCAACGGGATCTGTTTGTCATGGGTCAGTAGGCAATACAAGGATATCGATATAGCTACAACGCATCACGTTCTTGTTTCTCTCACCTCGAGTTTCATCACACCAATGAATCGCTGGTATCTCCTTGTCCAGACCGAGCCTACCAGCGACGCCCTTGAACCCGTCATCGTTCGCATATCAAACTTTCATAAGCACCCACTCAGTTCGGACAGAGAGAACTTCAGACTACTACACAACCTTTAGTGCAGTTGCCCCGTCCGTCACCATAACCCACCAGGAACCCATTAAGCGTTGTTCACGTTCTAGTTTGAAGTCTCTTTCGTGTTATCATGTGGTAAGCTCGTCTGATCTCGCGAGCCTTTCTATTTACTTCCGGAGACGAAAGCGTTGTTTCTACTTTAGTTACAATGGCCCGGTTGCTTGAAGAAGGACTCCCCGACTTGAGTTCGGAAAGTTCGAGCGCACAAGTCTCTTGTGAAGCCGCAGAGAGGTTGTCTGTGCTGTCGTCTTGTGTTCGGCCTTCGGAAACGGGGAGATTTCTATGAAGTTTCGGATCCTTCTGGTTGCTATTAACAACGGACACGAATAACGTAGACACAGGCTCGACCTCGCGAGCTTCGGAGCTCGAACATGTTCTGTTAGTTGTGGTGCCTCAAGGTATCGGATATTGTTAACGAAAGAGCTTGAGTGAAACACCTCATGATCAAGAGGCTTTAGCGTTTCTGGAGGACATGGCTCAGTATCCTGTAACGCGCTTTTGTGTAGTGTGGTGTCTGAGAGGGTTCTTTCGCTTTCTGCCGTTAGAACCTGGGATGGTATCGCGGCTTGAGCCCAATTTGATAGCACTCTTGTGGTGACTTGGAATGACCTGGGATGAGTATTTGTACCCCTGATTCTCAGCTTGTATGCTTGATCTTGTTTCGTTTAATGCTGCTCCTTCACCTTGGGACGTTGAAGAGCTGTATTTAACTGTGGTATCCTGGACAACTGTCCAGACGTCTGAGGTGGAACCGGTATCTACTGCATATGAACTGGACCTGTCGCCAACTTCGACACGCTTTTTTGGCAATTTTCCGCGAGTGCTCAACTGCCCAAAATTTTTGACTGCTGCTTTCGGATCCAGAGGCAAATTAGCTGCCTCTTCGATCTTTGGAAGTCTTGACTGCTGAGAACGCAGTGGCGGGTTGACCATTGACTTCAATTTCTGTACATGAACAGAGTCTTGAGAGTTCCACGGACTTATCTCTCCGACTTGTCCACAATCAGACAATGAGCTAATTATTGATATGAGTGTAGCTGTTGATTTGAGTGTAGCTGCTGATTGGAGTGTAGCTGCTGATTGGAGTGTAGCTGCTGATTGGAGTGTAGCTGCTGATTGGAGTGTAGCTGCTGATTGGAGTGAAGCTGTTGACTGGAGTGAAGTTGTTGACTGGAGTGAAGCTGTTGATTGTCTAGTGTTCAATTCAGGGAGGTTAGTGGAATTTTGGACCACAATCTCCGCTTTGTGGATAGGTTCTTGTACGAAGACGCTGTTAAGCGAGAGTGTTACCGCTCGCAAACGTGCGCTCAGTTCATGAAGACCATCTATCTCCACTTCCCCGCTGTAACCAAAACCAGCGTCTGTTAAACCGAAGAACTTGTCAAAATCAAAACACCAATTCTTATTGGCACAAGTAGACTCGGTAATCGACAATGTATAATATTGCCAGCCTGTTCTATATGTGTCCCAAGCGTACGACAAGGGCAATTTCTGCATTTCGCTCAAACCCGTACTCAGGTTGTCGAATAAAAGATCGAAGAAGACAGCAGGGCTGCCGCGCCAAAAATTATATTGTGCTTTGGACTTCTGCACATCGACTGCACCGACAGACGTATACAATGCCTGGTATTGATTCTGCAGGTGACGTATGCATTTTCGCATCTTGTCCCCTAGCGAGATGGTCCTTCCTCTCTTGTCTCTGGCTACGACTGGGTGGTAGACATTCTCCACATTTGAGTGGAGGTCCTTCACCGTGCAAAGCAAGCTCAGGCAAAAATCCGTACTTGCTATGTCAAAATCAGCCAGCAAAATGTGTTGTGCTATCCGCGAGTGTGTGTGAAGCTCTTCAAGAGTGGTGACGATGGGATAGACCAGAGTACAGTAATTCTTCATCCTTTTCATGTCCTTGCTTATCCCGTAGCCTCGTAATATGCGGGCAGATTGGAGGATATTATACGATTCGTCCAGGGCTGAGGCTTCGGGAACTGAAGTTGACGACATCTTTACGGCTGATACTGGCAACTCACCTCGAACAGGCCACCTTAGTAGAATTCAAGTTTAAATATATATGTGGAAGGACTGAGATAGGCTGTGCTTGCCATGTGACCTAATCATGAGCTTGTCAAATACGTGGATTTGGCGGATTGGACAAGATTGCATGTCAGCCCAAGGCGTACACACAGGCACACATCCTCATGCATTGAGCATGTCGATGACGCGAGAATAATACGATACAAGATTTAAAAAAGAGGCATCTGGTTCTTGATCAAATACATCTGCTCCATTCAGCTCGTTAGAGTGCATTGAATTTGAGTACTGCGGCTTCTCGTGAATTTGGATCATCTCTAGCCAATCACCAACCACAAAAACGACTCCATCGAGTTATCATTCAATAGCTCTCAGCAAGGCTCAGCACTGACATCAAGCCAAACGATAACTCGGTTTGAACACTGACCAGCCGAACAGAGTCTTATTTTATATGCACAAATCCATGTTTCCATGCGAAATCAATAGGCGCCAGTAACCGGGCTTAAATCCGCTCACACGTTTTCCAACCCTCAGCCTCCAACTACGTTCTTTCTGACTCAACTTACTGTTCACCATCCTGATCCGCATATCCAGTAAAGATCAAGACGCTGCAACTAGTAAAGTTCTCCTTGTCATTGCTAATAGTGACCTTAACCTCGTAGTAGGTAACGGATGACCTTACTGGGTCAATCACTCTTCTAATCTTGCTATATATAATCTGCAACCATGTCTCGATAACTTGAATAGGGCTCTTCTGGTTTATTGTGATAGGGTACGGTGTGATTCTCGTAGCTTTTATTGTGTATGGAGTACTGGTGTTTGCACAAGTGTGTTATCGTAGCTGTTATGTACTGCGAGAGTTTGACGAGGCTAGAGAGAATGCCAAGAGCACATGAGTCCAGTCATTGGTATATTGGACTTCAAGTGTGGGTTTTTGCTACAAAATGCAGCCCAATGAGAGAAGGCTACAGCAAAAGAGTGGAAGTCGTGTTAGATGAAGTCATAAACAATTCCAGAATGACATGCAAACCTGCTGTTATCTTATTACTATACTTTACCCCAGCACGAAACGGGCTGCCCCCTTGTTTATGATGTAAGAGTCGGCTCACATTTGCAGAGCGACAGCGGGGTCTTGATGGCGCTGCGCTTTAGGGTAGAGACGGAGTGTCAAATCGATATCTCGTCAAGACCAGGTGCAATGTCGGGACCGAGCGTCCTGAATCTGTAGTCACAGAAGAGCACAAAAGCACATTAGGTAGGCAGATCTTAGGTAAAAAGCTTCTTCTTCATTCATATCACACTAACTCGTACCCATCATAAGAACGTTGATCCACTACCACCTGAATACATCCTTTGGCCTACACGCATACATACAACCAGCCAGCTAGTTCGTCTTGAACTTGAGCGGGCCCTGTATCTTTCGCAGTCTACTACCCATGACCGTCAAAGGAATGACAAACAACACAAATGCTCCTCCCATAATAGCGGTCTGAATGCCGTACTCCTTTTCCACACCAGCGGAAGTAGCCCAGTTGAGTTGGATATACCCAACCACGAAGCCGGCGAGGGTACGCGCAAAGTTGAGCCAAGCAGCGCTCTCACCCGAGGCTTCAGGGTACGCGTCAATGAGGTAGGCAGAGACGGCGGATGTAGTGAGGATTGTAGAGAGATTGTGCATGCCCTGTGATTACATGTTAGTTGAAGTCAAGCGAAAGCTGGAAAGTGAGATGGGATTGGTAGGAAAGAAGACATACCCAACCAACACAAAGAACATAAATGCTCCAGTGTCGCGCCATGGTTAAGCCAATGAGGTTGTAACCAATAATCTTTAGTGGTAGGATAATCCAGAGCGGAATAAGACGAGCCTCAGGATCGATGATACCATTGTTCCGCTTAGCCCATAGCTTTCCGATGATATCAAAGAGGAAGTAACCGATCGGTATACCTAGAATGCCGCCAATGACGGGAGCAACGTAGACTGCTGCAAGACCGTAGTAATCGAGTTGGTATGCCGGTACCAGGAGCACCGAGATAGTCGTGTTGTTGCCAATTGTCCAGCCAAAATCGAAGAAGTAGAACAGACATATCAAGATAACTGGAAGTCGAGTTGCAGTCAAGACTGTTCGACCAGCGGCTCCGAAGAAGGTGTTGCCAGTATACCTGGTCTTCGTCTGCTGGATACCAAGCAACCTCTGCCATCTCGGCGCCGAATAGATATCTGGGATGTCTGCTGGCTTCTTATGCCTGGGGTAGAACGTTTCTTCACCCAGAGCAAGGATCGTGACGAGTGAGAGTGTGATGATGCCAAAGTTGAGGTACATCCCAACCCTCCAGCTCGCGACCTGTAGGACTGCAGCCATGAACTGCGGGCCTAAGAAGGGCGAGAGGATAATGAACGTGGACCATAGGTTGATGACACGGGGTCTTTCATGGAAGAAGAAGACGTCGTTGATCCACATCAAACCACCGCCAGCAGCAGCGACGACGAAGAGGCCATTTAGAATTCGCGAGGCCATATACGATTCGAAAGACTGGGCAGCGGCGGACCAGATAGCTGTTGCTGAGGCAAAGACACCGAACGCGAGGATGACAGGCAAGCGGCCGAAGAAAGCAGAAAACCACACAGTAATGAGTCCACCGACGCCGAGCATAAATGTGTTGCCCGCTGTGGCGTGGTTGACGACATTAGGAGATATATGCCATTCCGCGGCTTGAGCGAGGAGTGCAGAGGCACCGGTTGCGGCACTGTAGTCACTGGTGAAGGAGGAAATGGCGAGCATGGTTAGAATTGCGCGCTTTTTCCATACCGACCAGTTGAGCGGATCGCGGGGGTCGTCGGAGGGCTGAGGGATCAAAACGACACCCTTGGGAGACTTCTTCAGAACGGCATCGGGAGCGAGGCCAAGGTGTTGCTTAAGGACTGCTTCGTCAAGAGCGTAGCCTTTTTCTTCGCCAAGGCGCTCAAGGTCGATGGCCTGGGTGCTAGACCCTTTCTCCGGGGGTGGTGTTGAGATGTCGGAGGCCTGGGAGGAGGTGACGTGAGTCGTTGTGGTCTCTTCTGGTTTTAGGGTAGCCATGGTGAGCTGTTGATTTATGAGATGCTCGAGCGTGAGAAGACTGCACAAGGAGAAGAGAAAACAATGGGAAGAACGGGGGTGTTAAGGACAAATATGTAGAGTCAGTTTAACTTGAGCCACATGGCAGGGGTTGCTCATGTTGATTCGCATTGTCTCGACCCATATTGCTGACCGACAGGGATTGGTCAAAAGTTTAGACTATCCTCATGTCAAACACGATAGGACCGAGTGAGAGGACATAGCGTAAGTCCATTCTGCGAGCGGTCATGAGGATGCAAAAGGAGTTGCTCCTTCTCGTATTGCCCGCCTCGGTAGTTAGAGCAAGTAGCAGCTTCCTGATTTAGTAGCTGTCACTATTGCTGCCCGCTTGTCATCTTTAATATCCAATGAGCAGTATACTTGACAGAAATTCACGACATGATTGCAACATCTGACAACGACAGGCATTATCGACTTCGCTTTCAAGCTAGGCCCAACCTTGGCTTGAGGGTGGAAATTGAAGTTCTGAGGTGATGGACCAAAGATCATCTAAAAATGGATAAAGTCGTGTTATTTCCGGACTAGCTTGAGTCCGATAATTTGGTTTTGACTGTCTTTGATTGGTGAAGAAGCCCGTGAAGCCCCTGATTTGCCCGCCTAACCCGGGCTTCAGGTACTTGTGGCTTGATCTACAGAGTCCGAGGCGTTTAAAGTCTTTTGCTTGAGTAAGCTTAAAGGATGTTTCAAGACGTGAGACTTCCCCGGATTTCCGGATGAGGCGATTGTTGGGATCGACAGATGGCCCTTGAGCCGCAACGCTGAATTGAAGGCTCATGTTGTCCAGACACAAGATATAGGGTCTGAGGTGCGCAATGAGGATTTAAATGATTGGTGCAGATACACCTGCCAGGCATGACCATTATCGAACTGAAGCATCTCTTACCCCATACCAAAGGTAGTCGTTATCGAAGTGCAAAATTATCCACTAGTCAGATACGCGAGTGTTCGCCTAAGCTGACTATTATGTCGATCACACCATCTATCTACTGCGAATGTGAGGTACGCCTAACGAGACCTGTTCCACTACTTTGTCCATCATGTAGAATGTGAACTTGGCACATCCTGACATCGTGTCAGACCGAGCTCTCGAGCTCTGGCACCGAACTGCTGTCTGTAATCCGCCATCATTTGGAGATTGATCCTGCTGCCACCACACACGACGATGACGACCTTGCTCTGAGACGAGAAGCCTTTGAGATACTTCTTCAGTCTGCCATCGTAGGCTAAAGCGACGCTGGCACCGCAGGCAGGTTCGACAAGAATGCGCTCATCATCCGCCAATCGCCACGAGGACGCGCAAGCCTCGGCGTCCTCAATAACCACTGTTGAGACATTGGGCTTCATGGCCTCTTTGAAAGCTTGCTCCGCGACACGGACGGCGCCTAAAGATTTAGCAACGGAGGTTATACCAGGCATCGTGACAAGCTCGCCCCGTCTGACGGATTGTGCAAGTGATTCTGCGCCGAATGTCTCGACAGCCAGCACACGAACACTCTGGCTCCAGTTCGTGTCCTGCAGACCCTGCATAATGCCGGCGAAGAGGCCTCCGCCGCCCACGGAGCAGACAATAGCGTCTGGTCGTTCGCCGTTGGGCATCTGTTTGCGGATCTCCGGTATCATGGTGGCTGCGCCAGTCCAAATATCAGGATGATCAAATGGCGGGACGTATATTGCTTTTTCTCCCGTCTCTTCCGCTTTTGGCATGACCACTTCTCGAAGATATCGGTCTGCGTCAATCCAGCTGGAGCCGTAGACAATGACATCCGATGCGCCTGCAGCACGCAGCCGAGCGACCATAGCATCTTCAGTTGAGGTGGGTACACAGACGGTGGATCGATAGCCTAACGCGACGGCCGCGGTGACACACGCAAGACCAGCGTTGCCCCCAGAAGAGGCGTGGAAATGTGGAGGTCGCTCATCGTGGGAGGATTGTTGAGCTTTGATAGCAGAAACGAGGAGGTTGCCGATGCCTCGAGACTTGAAAGAGCCGGAAGGTTGAAGATTCTCGAGCTTGAGGAAGACGCGACTATGCTCAGTCAGTCCCAGTCCGACGTGGTGTTGAGTGCATGAACATACCAGCCAGCGGCTTTGGATAGGGTGCTTGATTCGACGAGAGGTGTCTCAATCCAAGGATTCGCTTGAGGTGTCGGCAACGCTACTGAGCCCATTGTTGTAGGTTTCGATTTGGTTATAGGTAAGGAAGGTGCACTTGTCGTGCCTTCCACGTCTCGCAAAGACATATAAGCATCCTGTAGCACAACATATGTCGTCCAAATTCTTGTCGCACCTTTCGACAAGATATTTTCGGAGTTGGGCGTCGCAGCAACTAACGCAGGAACCATTGGAGATGACGGCTTCGAAGCCCGTGGGTGGAGTACACGAAGCCCAAAAAATCCTGGGGATAACGCCTTGTGACTTGCTTGGCTATCGATAATCTGCTTCTGGGACCTGCTCCCGAATTTTCTTCTTGGTTCATTAGGTAAACGCAGTATCATGGGTCGCTTGTGCTCGGATAGCGCAGGAACCTGGGGATCTTTTGTTCCGATCCGGTGTTGTCGATCCAAGCTGCTCAGACTTCTGTGAGCAATGGAGGAAAGAGCGTGTTGTCGTAGCGGAGCCTTTTATCGTCCGATCTTTTACTTTCTTTTTCGCTGGCGTCCTGACCATACGAGGTATCGCAGCCGTACCTTGCATACTCGAAGGTGCGCTTGTCCTCCGCAATGCTCAGTTGGTCCAGGGCCTGTCGTGTTTTGTCTGGCATAAAGGGTTGCAGTAGGATGCAAGCAATTCGGGCAGTTTCGGACGCTGCGAAGATGACCTCGTGTAGCTGGTGCTTGGTGTTGGCATCCTTGGTTAGATCCCACGGAGCGGCGTCTGCAAAGTATTTGTTCCCTTCATACACGAGCTGCATGATGGTCTGCAAAGCAAGTCGTGGGTTGAGATGATCCATGGCTTCGTCAGCTACCGTAACTGTCTTGGCAATTTTGTCAATCAGGGCAGCGGTCAATGCAGATGCTTCCACACTTTTCTGTGAAGCCATATGCTTAACGGCCGTTCCAACACTCCATTTTCTTCCTCGTACAATTCTCGCCATCAAGTTGCCTAACCCGTCTTGAAGACCTTTCTTGTACTTTTCAACAATGTAAGAGTTGTCGTAGTCGGCATCGTCGACGATACCACCATCGTGAACCATGAAATAGCGGATCGTGTCAAGGCCATATCGTTCAATGGCGAGGAAGGGGTTGACTCCGTTGCCCAGAGATTTGGACATTTTCGTGCTGCCCATCGTCCAGTGAGCATGAGTCAGGAAGCCTCTTGGTAGGGGTAGGTCCAAAGCCATAAGAAAGGCCGGCCAATAAATGCAGTGAAACCTTACGATGTCTTTCCCGATGACTTGAACATTTGGCGGCCACAGTTTGTGCTTGTCTCCGTCGCCATGAGGGTATCCTGTCGCCGTTATGTAGTTGATGAGAGCATCGAGCCAAACATATATGGTCTGTGAGTCATCGTCCGGAACACGGATCCCCCACTGCAGTCTCGAGCTTGGCCTCGACACAGACAGATCTTGCAGGCCATCGGCCACTTCTTTCTTGATGTTTCTCATGCGCTGAACTGGCACAATGAATTCAGGATGTTGTTCATAATGCTCCAACAGCCGATCTTTGAACGCCGACAACCGAAAGTGATAGTTGATCTCCGACGTCCACTCTACTTCTTTTCCTGTTTCCATGGACGCATGGATCTTCCGACCGGTAGGGGGATCGATGATAAGATGAACTTGAGACTCGGGATAGAATGTCTCATCGCTGACCGAGTACCATCCCTCGTGCTTCGACTCATAGATGTAGCCCTTTTTCTTCAGCTCTTTCCAGAAGTGCTCGACTGCGACTTTGTGATCTGCGTCAGTGGTCCGCATGAAACGATCAAAAGAGATGTTGGCGCGTTCAGCAAGATGAAGGAAGTGCTCAGCATTGATATCGCACAGCTCCTTCGGCGTCTTATCCAATTTCTCGGCCGCCTTCTGCACTTTCATACCATGCTCGTCGGTGCCGGTGAGCAGTGCTGCTTGTGTGTCTCCTTTCAACACCTGCCATCTCTTCAGCACATCTGCAAGGAGTAGAGAATACAAGTGACCAGCATGCGGCTCTACCATCCATCAGCTCTTCCCTTGATCATCTTTGAGATTTCCAACGCACCAGCGTTAACGTAGTATATCGGCGTCGTTACATAATACGGTCGAAATCTATCGCTGTGAAATGGACGGCCAGTGGTGAACTGCCTTCGAGGCGGCTGTCGGACATGTTTCGAGCTTCGAGTGGCACAACCCCAATGTTGAAGCAGGGCACGGCATAGGAATGCTCGAGCTCGAAGCTCTGATGCAACCATTGATGCTTAGGTACAAGCAAGAAGATGTCTGAAGCCTTAGAAAGTATCAGCACTCAGCACTTCCCGGATATTTCTCCACGTGCCTTAGACGCGTCTAGATTACGCGTTACCGTTTTAATTGCTCTCTGATACGATCAGCTGTCTTCTCGTGACTTAGCGGCTGTAACGTGCCCCCAAGCCCGTACTCGGCCGCGTTCAGTGTTGGCTTTCCGGCAGCTACTGGCCGATAGGTCATGCTCACTTTACAACCCCACCTTGCCTCAGGACAAGTACAGTACGCCTGATTACCGCTTTGCAAGGCAGAACTTGATACACCCGGAAAATACATTCTTTACGAACATGTTGTTTCCTTCCACTCCCTAAGATGTGGCCCAAATATTAAATTTTATGCTTCTCAACAACCTGTGTGATCTATCTCTTCGCTATCAGGGTTTTGCAACGACCTGACAAGGAGTCTAAGCTGATGTTACTAAGAACCCAAGAGTTGACTTTCATCAATGTATGAGCACGGCTAAGCTGTAGTCAGCTATGTCGAATAATGCCAGCCGGCGATGCTAGCCACGAAGGATCGAATCAAGCTTTTGGTGAAGAGTTTGACCAGAGCGATGATGGGACGCTTTTTGTGCAGGAGCCGGGTGATCTTAAGCCATCTAGGTATCAGCCTGGCCATTCTTACCCTGCAATCCACATCTCTGGGAATTCAAGAGTACATCTAGGCGATCAATATGTTGGCAGACCTCGACCTGATCTGCAACGGCTACGCCAGCTCCAGGTACATGAAACGCAGGAAGTAGAGGAAGAGCTCAGCAACATGCTGCGGTATAAGATCCTTCTGAGGTCGTTAGTCTTCCCTCAGATGGAGGCGCGGCAAAGGAATATAAGCAGCGCCATGCCGCAGACGTGTGATTGGTTCTTCTCGCGCAACGAGTACCTGTCTTGGCTCGATGAAGCGAAGATGAAGGATCATCATGGCTTTTTTTGGATCAAGGGCAAGCCAGGGTCGGGCAAATCTACTTTGATGAAACTTGCTTTGGAGAGAGCAGAACACGACCAGCCTACTTACAAGGTAAGCTCCTATTTCTTCAACGCTCGTGCCACCGGAGAACTAGAAAAGTCCCCTCTCGGACTCTATCGCACAATACTACATCGACTTCTGCTGGAAATACCGGATATTCGAGAAAATTTTGGTCGCCACTTTAACGACAAAGTTGAGAGCAATCGGACCGTCACTGAATGGTCGCTAAATGAGCTGCAAGAATTTCTGACCAGCGTAGCCAAAACTCCGAGAAACCTACGCGTCGTCATGTTCGTTGATGCTCTGGACGAGGGCGATCAAAGGGAAGTACGCGACATGGTGAGCTTTTTGGAGGACCTCACTCGTCATGCAAGCCATTCTGCAAGTAACATCTTTCGGATATGTCTGTCGAGCCGACATTACCCAAGCATCACCATCAGCAAGGGGATGTCCTTGTTTTTGGAGGATCAAGCTGGCCACGCCGCTGACATTCAGAAATATGTCCGTAACAAATTGAATGTTGATGCATCCTCTATGGCTGGTCTCTGCACCGAAATTGAGCGCAAATCTGGCCAGATTTTCCTGTGGGCCGTCCTTGTAATTCCTATCCTCAATACAATGCACGATAACGGTGGCACTCTGGACGCGCTTCTAACGTTATTAAGCACTCTTCCGGAAGAGCTACACGATCTGTTCAAGAACGTCATGTTCCGGGACCAAACAAATATAGCAGAGACTGTGATGCTCTATCAGTGGGTACTGTTCGCATTGCGCCCCTTGTCACCCAACGAGCTGTATGCTGCTGTCCGTTTCGGCTCAATCACTTTGGCACATTCAACGGCTATTCCCGATCATGGTGTGGTGAGCAGATATATGCTCAACTGCTCTCGAGGTCTGGTCGAATGTACCAGTTTCAATACTCAGTCGACGATGCAATTCATCCATGAATCCGTCCGTGACTGTCTCTTGAAAAATCGAGAGCTCGTGACTTTGCAGCCAAGCTTATCACCGAATATCGCTGGATTGAGTCACGATTATATCGCCAATTGCTGCTTGCAACAAATTCGTGGTTACCCTGCTGCATTCACACATAAGCTATCTACTTTACCAAAAAGAGAAAAAGTAATCTGGAAGAGAAGGCTATGGTCCAAGTATCCGCTCCTTTCTTATGCAATTGCGAGTATTTTTGATCACGCAAGCCTGGCACAGTCGATGGGTGTCAGTCAGCAAGACTTTCTGAAGTCTTTCAGCTCTGATACCAGTGAAATACTGTCTAAATGGGCATTTATTGACGCTGCAAATGTTCAAATTCGCGATCATGAATATTATGAGTCCGGAATATCATTATTGTATATCTTGATTGATCAGGGATCTAGCAAGGGTAGGATAGAAAGGCTATACAGTTTGACCGATGCTCTGATTCAAGAAAGTCCTCAGGTCAATACGGAAGGAGGTCGCTATGGTAATGCGTTGCAACTAGCATGTGCACGAGACAACGAGCGCGTTGCGAGAAGCTTGATCAGGAAAGGAGCTAACATCCACGCTCAGGGAGGATACTGGGAAAATGCGTGGATAGCAGCAATACGACATATGAGCGACTCTTTTATGACTGAACTTGAGGGCTGCGAAGCAAGTACTTCTCAGCATCTGCTGCAGGACACGCTGCGGTATGCAATTAGACAGCTGCAGCAGTACAAGGTCAAACTTCTGATTCGCAGAGGATGTGATGTCAATCAGGTGCTCGAGCAGGAAGACACTTCAGCACCCAGATCAACGCCACTCACGGAAGCTGTACGATGGGAAAGCGCGGCTATACTAGACGTTCTTCTACTGAATGGAGCGATCATAGATCTGCCTGATGGCGACGGCAATACCCCACTGGCGCTGGCGGCTAGGTTAGGTAAAACAAACATCATGGATTTTTTGATCAAGAAAGGTGCTGAAATCAATACATCATTTGATTGTGGGTATGGAAGTGCTCTTCATGCAGCCATATGCGGAAGCGACGGCGAAGCGGCATACAGCTTGGTTAAAGCAGGTGCTGATGTTAACATTCGTGGCTTACTCTTTGGCCTCCCATGCAGCCCTTTACAAGCTGTGCTTTTCCTCCCTAAGGGCCATTCCTGGCAAGACAAAATGGTACAGTGCTTACTTGAAAATGGAGCGGATGCCAATACTGAGTATGGCCCCCTCGGTCCTCCGTTACAGCTTGCCTATGTTGACAAGCGCGAATCACTTGTACGCTTGCTGCGGAAGCATGGCGCTAACCCTAACCTTGAGCATCGGCCGAGGCTACCAGTGGAATCTGCTAGGTTAGCAGGTTCAATCGATCTCGCACCACTTTCATACACGAACTCCACTTCATTTGGACCTTTGTCTAGTATTCAAGAGGAACGTGCAGAAGAGAGCTCTTCTAACCCTTCAGAGGCAAAAATTGACAGTAGCAAAAGCATACCAAGCATTCCACAGGTTACTGAAGGTAACGAGGTTAATGAAACTCCATTCATGTTCAAGTTTGGTGCCATATCACCAACAATGCCGTACCGTTTCTCTGGAGTGTCCGACCGGTTTACGGTACCGGTCCTTGGAACTTGGGAAGGGATCATGAAAACCAGTCCGCAACAGAGCAGCTCTTTCAATGTGGCAACAGCATTCGCCACTAGCGAAGAATTTGTGGTTCCAGATAGCAAAGATCGCAGACCTTCAAGCGTGGCGACAGGTTACAAAAAGGAACAGCGGACACCAGAGCCAGAAACAGACACTGATATTACACGACACACGTACCAGCAACCCACAGCGGAACTGATCACAAGAAACAATGATGCTGCTGTAATGAGCAGGGATAATCATAATGAAAGCCTCGAGCTTGGTGAAGAGAGCGTTGATGACCATCTAGCATTCGAGCCTTTACATTCATTGAAACTTGCACGCCCACTAAATGCACCTAAAGTCGAGATGTCTAAGACTGAAAAGCCAGAACTTAAGTCCTCTGCAACTGCAGCTGGATCATTGAGAGCGCTCATGCAGTCCTCAGCGGTAACGTCAAACGTTGCGCAACCAAATCAGGTGCAATACAGCGCCGTCAAAGACGGCATATTTTGGCCGCGGATCTTCAGTTCATTTCGCAGATGATAACCGTAATAGTAGATGAGCACCGCAACTGCGGCATCTTAACCTGCATCAGTGTCTACATTAGCCCAGTGCTCATCTTAAAGTATTTCTTTACCTTGGGGTTCGCTGTGAACCATTGGCAGCGAGAAGAATCTTTAAACGGTAGTTCTAGGAACTCGGTACTATTTCACAACAACTGCTTCGACTTGAGACCGCCAAAACATGGCCTTGAAATTTCTGCCGTAAATATCATGCCCCAATCATGTTCAGCACTCCCTTCGCATTCTAGCTTTACAGATAATGCGGATTGTCAATCCCATTACCAACAGTGCTCCTGATTTTGAAAAGCGTTGCGCTACTACAAACGTGTTTTTGACCTTTCGCTACCTGGGTTCAATTTCGTTATGGGTTCACTCCTGCTGTTTCTGGTCACTAGAGCTACGTCTTACAGCAGTATATGATCAGAAAAACACATAATATCTCCCAGTATTGAGACATCTAATTGGCGATGACTTCCTTGACAGGCCAGCACATGAGAATGTCAAGGACGTCCGCTCGTTTACTAGTTGGACAGCTGTTCGTGGCTGTAATCACTTTCATGCAGCGGTACGAGAAACATGGGGTCACTACCAAGGCTATGAACGACGAAGGAAGTCTGTGATCTCGAATTTCAACTGAATAGTAAATTGCCATTCGTAGACGCTGTGCTCTTGGCTGACTATAAGGATCTAATCCTCTTCGCCTCACCAGGAAAGTTCTTGCGCATTAGTTCAATGCAATTTTCGCTTTTGTCAATTTAAGCCCTATGTTCGTTACCTCTTCATTCTCCCTGACAGTAGCATAATCCAATGCTTGCAAGAGCGCTATCATCCACATTGCTGTCTTCCACTAAGATTCTTGTAGGCATCAGAGCATGATGCAAGAGCTTACTTCCGCAACAGGGTGCATTGCCGCCTAGCTAACCATCCAGCACATGAAGTCGTGAAAAAGTCAAGACAGAGTAACGAATGGCTCGTACCTTGTCGAGTACGTGAATGAAGGCATACTTGTCAAGCTCATCGCCCTCCTGAAGGGCCTTTAGATTGTCCGACTTGACTCCATCAGGACAGTGGCCTTGCTTCGAGGGATCGTATGTGTAATTGCTCTCAGGAAGCCCAGCCCCGAATAATTTCTTGATGCTCTCTTTGACCGTTTCGTGGTTGAGCGGTCTGGCTACGAAGGGCCGCCTTTCCTGCGGGCCAAGTTGAAAGTTTCAGCTAAATTCCTTCCACCAAGCAAGTAATGCTACTATGGATCCAAATACTTGAAATTTAAGAGTTACCTAATCCAACAGTTGTTTTGCTCTTATACACGCTTCTCGTTGTACCAACTCCTACATATGCATATTAAATACAGAGAGTCGTGAAGGATATAAGTTACGGCGGTGCTCTACATACGTAACCCTACCACGACCATGTCTCTATCGGGTACTAAAAGTAAATCTACTAGTTTTGGCTTTGCTCAACCATAGGTACAACTCTTTACCTGATTGCCAATAATGATGGGGTTGTGAGAAACAATGTACCAGAAATGCACCTGTGGTGCATGCCCGAACATGCTTGCTGAACGTAACCTGCCGGACAATGCTGGACCAGATCTGAGTTGACTGATGAATGTGTGTGGATTTTTGTGGTCTACGTTAAGCCTGATCGCCAATGTTTTGGTGAGCGCTCGTGAAAATTGCTGTCTGGCCTTGTTTATTCTCTCTTTCGCAAAGACATACACGTATGTCCATGTCCCTCGAAGTGCAAAGTGTACATGAACGTTACGGCTCTGTAATGATCGACTATTTGAATGCCGATCCCTGGACACTACAAAGCTCCGCAAGAAGAAATGAGCATGGACACAGTGACTTATTCCTTCGTATCGTTCATCTGATCTTTGATTTGGCAACGAGGGATAGAGGAGCAGAAGGAGGAAGCAGAAGGAGAAGAAGACTGCCAAAAGCATCAAGTGGCACCTGTCACTTGCGGGGCACTAACCATGCCCATCAAACGAAATATGGAGTAAACCTTTCAGCAATTGGCATCTATAGCCTGCCCGACGGATATAGGTGGTGTTCAGTGTTGGGAGTTACTGAGGCAAATTGCGTACAAAGCGTGCAGGCTATGTACGAAATTGACCTCGATAGGTAGGAACGTAGTCTACTTGGCCTTTGTCCGCTGCCAGTCGAGATCCGAAGCTTAGAGTCGTAATGAGCCTGTAATATGTTATTAAATTACTTTCGTGATAAAATATAACAATATACTATGCTTTATAAAATGTAAAATAGCAAACTATACTTGAGGTGTTCAGATTAATGAGGCGTCGGATTTGCAGATCGGCCTAAAAATAGGTCTGGGCACGTAGTATATCGTTCTTTTTGCCAATATGTAACTAATTGGTATGCTTCCTTCTGCACCATATCTTCACATCAGCACTCACGAACCATAATTCCTTAAGTACCTACGTTCCAGGAACAGTACTCGAGTGAAACTCATTGGGCCAGAGTTTGAAGCTTCAATTCAACCGCTAGACCAAAATGGCTGGCCAACAGGCAAAAGACGACATTTCCACAGCGCTCAAAGCGTACTCCTTAGGCCAACAGGACACAACCAGCACAGCAAAGGCTCTCGTGGCGCCTGTCAACAAGGCCTATGCATCAGGTGAATCGGGAGATGTCAGCGCCCTTCTCGAAATTCTCTGGGCCGGAATTCTTGAGGCAATTCGTGCAGCTCCAGACCCAAGCTATAAAACTGGCACCGCCCCGGAGCAGAACCTAGCCTTCCTAACCCAATATGTCAACCTCCTAGACACCATCCGGCAATCTCCAGACCCGGCTTCACCATCTTCAGACAAGTTGTGCGCCAGTGAAGGTAATGGTGCACAGATCAACGACAACAATGACAACGGTGGCCTCTGGTCCGGCCTCGAAGGATTTGGTATGAATGCCCGCGAAGACTTCAACCACTCTCCAGCTTCGTCGTCCAAGGACGCCTACAGCCCCGAAGCATGGATGAATCTGAACAGCTTCCTTGCATTGCTCACTTCGAAGCATACGCCACCGCCACCATGCTTCGACTTCTTCCTGTATGCCATCTGGTGCCTTCGCGATGCACTTGAAACATCTCAAAATCCAGAAACAACAAACGCCATTATCCCTGCTGCTGCAGCCTGGATTGACGTTCCAGGCTCCGGAACCATGATCTACAACAGCACGAGGAAATGGCAGCCAGATGCGAAGACTGGCGCACCAGCGCGGACAGGGCCACTATGGGAGGAAGGTGGCACGCCGCGAGAACATGGCTTTTCAAAGGAACGGTGGTTGTTTTGGCAGCAGCGATTCGGGCAAGTTGGGGATGATAAGAATTTGAGTCAGGATGCAAGAGATACAGCAAGGTCTACTGTGGTTAAGATGAAGGAGATTGGAACAGGGGTATCAGTCTAAACTGTTCGGTGTGGACGCAGGCCTTCGTGTATAGGATCACAAAAAGGAGGGGTTGAATTTAGCTTGCCACAGAGGCCGAGTGCTACCGAATCACTCCGGTGCCAGAACCTTCGTTTCAGTACGGTACTCATGCTCAGCAATATAATGAATAGACTTAGTGAAACCTGACCGACCAGGTCTGCCGATTATCCAACTGCATGCGCAACGCAACATATTTGAATGCATGCGAGTACGCGAGGCATAAGCTCTAAGAGCCATCGTTGCTCTTTCACTACTTCAAGTTCCATTGTGTCAGTCTCACTGTATCTCGCGTCAAGCACTCGAAAGCCTCCCGTTCAGAGTACTATGCCACTCATTCTCAAAGAGGTTAGTTCATTCACGAGCTGATGGGCTGGCGGGGTAGCGGGGTGAGCCGTCCCGAAGTCGCCCGCCACAATGACATCTCGGTTTTTCGACCTTTTGAGGTTTTCAATTGATATCCCGAGACCAAACGTGGTACCAGATACTGGCGATTCAAAATCTGCTACAAGAGCATATTGCCGAAATCTAATATTCCTGAGGCTTCCTTTGATTACATGGGTGAGCTGCAATGTGGAATACTCTGCATGGTTTTATGCACAATGCTGAGCCGGGAGCATGAGTTACAAGGGTAAATGACGCGAGCCAGGCACTTCTTGCAGTGTCACGTTAAATTCATCATCGATTGGGCCCTCTGCGAGTCCTTATGCATGAATCACAGTCGCTTCCGGACTAAACGTCGCGGGATGTTCTGAATCAGCTAATACCTGCAACAAGCCGTTGTTCACGCGTGGAAAATTCCCCGACAGTGACAGCTCACCAGATCCATCAGGGTCGACCTCGCTTCTGCATACGTCGCATAACATAAAGACCACATCCAGCAAGGGTTACGCCAGGCTCTCCTTCGCTCCGAACCTTGGTTCGACTGCCTGCTGTTGTTCTGCACATACCCATAGCTGCTCTTAGCTTTATACTATTGTGGAAAATCCGAGCTTTATGCCCCTTTGGAGCTTCTCACTTTGATACCATCCGGCCACAGTTTACTGGTAAGAATGACCACACAAGCACCTCGCGGTGTTCACCTTACCGGTTCGACTCCTTTCGCAACAGCCTCAGAACACTTCCACCGGGTCGGTGCCGTTCTTCCCCACCACCTCAAATCCATCCCCGATGGCGAAACAGGCCCCCAAGGAAACTGGATAGGCTGCCAATACCCTATTTTTGCACGCTTCCCTAAGCTCCTTTCCTCTGGTGTCTGGGTGTTCCCACCCCGCGAAGATATTAATGACCTCGTTCCACTCAAAGGCATTCCGGCTATGGTCAGGGACATTGCCGTTAACTATGATGTTTGGGCTCTTCAGTCTTATAGCGAATTCCGGAAACTGCGGGACGAGGGCGTGATCTCGAAAAACGTAAAGTTCCAGGTCTGCTTACCCACACCCTTGAGCGTGATGATCTTTTACATTCACACACCGTATCGGACCACAGTGGAACCGTTATACGAAAATGCGCTGATGAAGGCGTTGAGGAATATTCAGGACAACATTCCGCATGAAGACCTGGTAATTCAGTGGGATGTTGTACAGGAGATGTCGTTGCTGGAAGATGTCCCTCGTATGGAGAATGCATATGGCCTGGGGAAGGAATCAGAATCATGGTTCGAGCCGATAGATGATGGTGTCATTGAGCGTCTGGTCAGGGTGATGGGACATGTTGATAAGGATGTTGACATGGGCATGCATATTTGCTATGGTGATTTTATGCACAAGCACTTTATTCAACCTCCATCGACTGAGAAGGCTGCATTCGTTGTAAGTTCCCTGCTGAAAAAACTGGATCGGAAGTTGGATTACTTCCAATTTCCAGTTGCCAAAGCACGAGATGACGAGGCGTATTATGATCGAATGAAGAGTATCTTGCCTCTCATCCATGAGAAGGGCACGTACATCTATGTGGGATTGGTGCATCCGAATGACGAGGAAGGAACGAAGCGGAAGCTTGCTGCTGCTCAGAAGGCGTTGGGCGATTCTGGTTGGGGTGTTGCTGCCGAGTGCGGCATTGGTCGCGAGCCTCTGGAGGGTGCCATGAACGTGATGGAGACTTCGAAAGCAATCTCGCAGCCTTGGAGCGCGTGAGGTGTCCGCGGAACGACAGATTATCATAGAAGGCTTTTGGATCTGCTCAGACTGGTTAGGAGAAGGTGATTAGTCAGCGACACGTCGACGCGTGTTCTTCATGTGCCTCCGAAGCACGTTTATCTGACCATTTCCATGTCGTTGTTTATCGTCAGAAATTCCGAGTTGTCTGCTTGTTCAAACACATTGCAGCATTCTCTCTGCAGCAAAGGATACATTCATGTCAGATCTAATGACCAGCGGCCTTACTTCTCCATACTCAGAAATGGAACAATTCGAAGTTCTCATTTACCAATGTGACCTCTTACCTTACGATCCTGCGATGCCTGTTTTTTTGCCTTATCTGCCAGCACATCATTTCAGCTGTTCTCTTTCCAGGGCTAGCAAGTATAGTCCACAAGATGTGGTGTTTGCATTGCGATCGTGACATGAAACTCGTGAGACACTCAAGGCAGCTTCAAATCTGGGTAGTACAGTTGACGGTTTTGCGCTCTTGCCGAGAAATCGCGGGCGGAAATCTTTTTTTGCGACTTCGCTCAAATTTGTGGTGGGGCAGCATCTCCGATCAATCAGAAAAGCACATTGAATATTTTTATGTCTTCAAATTCTGTGATAGCTGATATCTCCAAGCACTATCTAATTTGTAATTTGCACGATGGCTTCGCAACAGATTGGTATGCAAGTCTGATTCAGACCTGTAGCGAGAATGCTGACCTAATCGCAGCCATCCTTTCGGTATACGATAAGACTGGCCTCCTCGATCTCGCAAAAGGGCTTGAGAAGCAGAATGTCCGTCTGCTTGCTTCCGGTGGCACTGCAAAGCTCATTCGAGAGGCTGGCATGAAAGTTGAGTATGTTTGTGGACACACACTCCAAATTTCTGCTGATTGTAAAAAGAGATGTCTCTGCCATCACTCGCGCCCCGGAGATGTTGGGTGGTCGTGTCAAGACCCTCCACCCTGCTGTGCATGGTGGTATCCTGGCTCGAAATCTAGAATCTGATGAAAAGGACTTGGCAGATCAAAACATCCAGAAGGTCGACTACGTTGTCTGTAACCTCTACCCTTTCAAAGACACCATTGCTAAGATCAATGTCACGATTCCTGAAGCAGTCGAGGAGATTGATATTGGAGGCGTCACATTACTCAGAGCTGCTGCCAAAAATCATACCAGAGTCACCATACTCAGCGACCCGGAGGACTACCATGGTTTCTTGTCTGAGCTTGAGAAGGGCGAGATCACGGAGCAGAGTCGACAGAGATATGCATTAAAAGCCTTCAGCCACACCGCAGATTATGATGCCGCCATCTCAGATTTCTTCCGAAAGCAATATGCCGGTAACGGGGTGCAACAGCTAACTCTACGCTATGGCACGAATCCTCATCAGAAGCCAGCTTCGGCATTCGTGAAAGAGGGCACTCTGCCATTCAAGGTCCTAAGCGGCTCTCCTGGTTACGTCAATTTGCTTGACTCGCTGAACGCTTGGCCACTTGTGAAAGAGCTCAAGCAGTCTCTTGGTCTGCCAGCAGCTGCCTCTTTCAAACATGTCTCTCCTGCAGGTGCTGCCATCGGAGTTCCACTCAACGAAACTGAGCGCAAAGTGTACATGGTAGACGACATTGATGGACTCGACAAATCTGCCCTCGCGCAAGCCTATGCTCGTGCTCGAGGTGCAGATCGTATGTCCAGCTTTGGTGATGTGATAGCGCTCTCCGACAAAGTCGATGTGCCAACGGCCAAGATTATTTCTCGGGAAGTATCCGATGGTGTCATCGCCCCTGACTACGACCCAGAAGCTCTCGAAATCCTACGAAAGAAGAAGGCTGGGAAATATCTTGTCCTACAGATGGATGAGTCGTATGAGCCACCACAGCAGGAATACAGAACTGTCTACGGAATTAATCTCACCCAAGGACGAAATGATGTGAAAATCACGCCACAAGGCACCTTCGGATCCATTGTTCGACCGACGGAAGGTGCGACTATTCCAGAAGAAGCTTTGCAAGATCTGACCGTGGCAACCATTGCTCTCAAATACACTCAGTCCAATTCCGTCTGCTACGCATACAGAGGTCAAGTCATTGGTCTTGGTGCTGGACAACAATCAAGGATCCACTGTACAAGACTTGCAGGCGACAAGGCTGGTAAGCACATCTCATTTGCACGATGGCAAGCTTGCTAACATCAAGTAGACAATTGGTGGATGCGTTTCCATGAGCGAACACTGAGTATCAAGTGGAAGAAAGGTGTTAAGAGACCGGAGAAGAGCAATGCTATTGACATGCTCTGCTCTGGACAAGTACCACCGAAGTCTCCTTTTGAGGTTGAAGACTATGAGCGAAACTTCGAAGAGGTGCCCAAGCCATTCACACCTGAAGAGAGAGATGAATGGCTCTCGAAGCTGCAGAGAGTTGTGGTCTCAAGCGATGCATTTGTAAGTCTCACACGTCTTAACAGGAGTACTGCTAATTCCGCTCCAGTTCCCGTTCGTTGACAACATCTATCGAGCTGCACGATCCGGTGTCAAGTATATCGCTGCGCCTACTGGAAGTCAGAACGATGGCGCTGTCTTTGATACATGTGACAAGCTTGATATCACCTTTGTTGAGCAGTCCACACGTTTGTTTCACCACTAGACAAGGTCACAGCTAGTCCTGGGACAGCAAAATCTGTTGAGTGACGTGTGTCCATTATTCGCAGCCTTTGTAATTTCTACTTTCGCACAAAAACGAATAGACAAAAAAGAAGATTTTGCCGGCGGATTTTGGCGACGCCCGAACCCGAACCGTGATCTTTTCTTCTCATACAATCAAGATAGTCCAACAAGGAGAGAGATGTACACTAGAGATGCCATTTCTTCCTTAATTATTGTCAGGAAAATGCTACTAGTTGCACCACATCACCCACTTGGCCGGCTGGTAGTCGCAGCTGTCGATAACACAGCCACGCGACTACGCTATATTGCTTGAGACACATGAAGTTGGGTCTGGCAGGAGTGACTCCTCCTACATACAATTCGAGGCATTAGTGTCTAACAAAGGCAGTATCTGAACTGTATTCCACGGAGTATGAATTAGGAATATCGCTACCTCTCATCATACCTCCCCAGCCATTCAACCAAAATACTCATATTTGTCAAGCGTGACCGGTATACATTTGTTTATGCCCACTTGACTTCACACCGATACAAACAGTTAGCCACAGAGTACGAGTCACCATGCCGCCGTCGACAATATGATCGATGGTACCTCATTCCAGAGAGATTTTGCAATTTTCAGCTTGCGCCGTTGTTTGCTCTGTGTGCCTTTCCCCACAGTACAACTCAATTGCTATCAGTTACTATCAGCCACTCAAGTTAATCAGTCTATTGATGGATCTTTGGACATGCAATGGCTTGGCGTTTCGCAACCCGAACCCGGATTCGTTGGAAATAGTCCTTAACCTCCTCATACACACGAATACTGTCGCAAGTGTTCTACCATGATCAATGTGCCTACCGTTATCCTCATGAAAGCACCAAATTGTAATCCTCTCTTGAATACTGTTCAAGGATTTTCCGTCCGTCAACATCAGGTAACCTAGCTCAAGCATTACCTGTGCTTAAATATTGTCAATCTCCGTGACGACTTCAACCTCCATTCCACAGAATCAATAGACTTCATTATTCGAGTCTTTCTACAACACGCCTATACCAGCGAGGTCAAACGATGTCACTGTACTATCAAGCTTTTGTCTGTTTATATTGGTCATCAAACTTCGCCCGTCTGCGGACATGTAATTAATTGTAACAACACTAATTCGCCGAGCATCGTCTAGGCACGGCTCCATAGATTTGTCGACAATCATACAACCCACAAATTCGGCAATGGGGCGGTCGAGGAGATGAAGGGGAAGATAAAAGGGGATCTCCAGCTCAATCAAGAATCATACATCTTTGCTTTGGGCGCTCCTGAGCAGAAAGCGTGTCCTAAGGGATGAGAATTTAGTGCAATGTTTTGCGGTAACTGCAACAAAATTCGAGCACAGAAGCGATAGTACCATGGGGAAGCATGAGTAAGCTTTTTCAAAACTGGTTGGCTGAGGAAGGTGGCCTTCAGAGACAGGCATTGGAAGGCAATGTTACTTTATTTGATAATTTGAACAAGGCACAGACTACACTCAAGATTGGGAAGAGCCTTACGTCAGATATAATTTGCCTCGAGACTGTGAGGAGGCTAAGTATCAGTGGAGGCACAGCAGCTCGTGCTGGAAAAGCTTGCCGCCTCACAAGAAGAAGCTCGTGACGGAGGATGGTACTGGTGTTCGTATAACGAAGCAGATGGTCCAGTACCCATGCCGATGACAGAAACAAGAAATTAGAGACAGATTATCAGTTCTAGATAGGTCTAAGCAGATACCGGCGATTAATGGGTGTGTCCGGCACTGGACCTTGAATTTAGGAAGGCTCCTGTTTACAATGGGGCTGTCGCGTTTCTCCGGTGGACGGTCGCTGATCTCCAGGTTTCTTTTTTCGGCCCCGGAAAACCCTAAATGAAACACCATAGGTCCAAGAACACCCTCAATCGTCAAATTAATTGAAGCTCATGTTCATTGGCTGCGCGTGCGTTGTGAATTTCCGTAAGCTACCGCTTATGTCATCGGTTCCAAAACGCGTGTTACCAGAAAACACAACAACCATTATCAAAATCTTATATGGGAGGCTGCTATTAGACGAGCCTTTGCGTTGCCGTGGTTGTGAACTCTGACATCAGGAGCCCTGAGTGATATGATTTGTTATCGCAATTGAGGTAGTTATGATCAAGTACTAGAAGACAGTCATAGGTGGAGATCCCGAAAGCGCCCAATCGGGGCATTCACCTGTCACTCTACCTCCGCCGTTCAAACCCTCTCATATACGACCACCTGCAACCTCGCGTGCATCCAAAGACTCTCCAGTCGCTCGTGACTCAAGGACTTCTTTACGACCTCGAGATGCCATAATCTTTGTATAGCTTCGAAGCATCTCTACGGTATCTCCCCCTATCCTGACCACGTCGATGATACCTCTTCCCAATTCGCATGCATCGATGATCGCAGTGTTAGCTCCCATTCCCCTGAATGGCACCTGATTTTGTTAGCTATATCGTGAAGGCTAAGATGTACATACCATTGAGTGCGCTGAATCGCCAACTAATGTCACACGTCCATGTAGAAGGCCTTCATCTGGAAGCACCGTCTCCAGCAATCGAATAGGTGGTACCTGCATTCCATCCGGTCCGGTCATCTTAATCGCTCTCAGCACGTACTCAGGAAAGTAATGAAGCTCTTTCAAAGCTCTCTGGAACAAATCCTGTTGACTCGCACGTTGTGACCAAACATGATCTGCCTGCCAATCAGCACCTCGCCACGAACAATTCCAACTAAATCTAGCGCCATCTTCCAAGTATTGCTCCAACAGAAGATAGAATTTCAGGCCAGGTGAGGCAGCAAGGACCCCACATCCAGAATGTTCCAGTACCGGATCATACACCTCCTTCGGAAGTATCACATTACCATGAAGCATAGTATACTGACTCTCGATTGCGCGGAAGCCAGGCAGCAGTTGACTGCGAACAGAAGAGCTTGCACCATCAGCTCCCACCAAGATCGTTCCCTTCGCAGTCGACCCGTCTTTGAAACGTACTGTCACACCGTCTTCGTTGGCCTCATATTCTAGGAACTGCTTGTTATATCGAATGTTCAGATGCTTTGAAAGAATTCTACGGAGCCTATTACGGCTTACGAACATCCCGTAACTGGTTCCGGGATTATGTGAGAGTGAAGTAATTCCCAATATCTCGTGTGATTGACCGTCCACGATTGTGAACCCATCATCTCGTCCACGACCATAATTGGCGCTAGCTGCTTCAAAAGGTTCGATGTCGTCTGGAAGGAGGCCTTCAAGATACGGTAGGCATCTGTGTGGAATCATTAACTGCTCGTAGGTTAATTTTTGGGTGCTGCACGTACTTATCCAACCCAATCGACCAGCCTTGTGCCCTCGTTTCGCCATCACGCTCAAACAACTCAAACTCGATCTCCGCTTTTCGAAGGATCTGAGCAAGCGTGAGACCAGAAATACCAGACCCAATGATGAGAACCTTTTCTCTGTGTAGGAAGCTCCCCATGGCGGGCGAAACTTGTCAGGCTAGAATAATAGAATAAGCAAAACTCCTTGTGATTCTGAATCAAACACGCCGCCTTTTTGATCGTTCAAGCTTCGACGGCTAGCACGCCTTTAAGACATAAGATTACCATTATGTCATTTCTTTTTGAGGATTTAGATATAAAGGCGAAGTCTATCCTTCGTGACACACCAATAGCAGCTATTAGGAGCCCCCCCTACCCACAGATCAAGTAACTGCCGTGGCGCGCCTGACACATGTCGGCTGTCGTTTCGGCTCCTTTGATGAACACAGAATGGAAGTGATTCCGCAACTCCGCAATTCTTCGTGTCTGTGAATGTAGCTCGCTGGAACCTCACCAGATCACAAGAGGTCAATCGGCCGAGACAGTATACGTCACGTGTGGGATGACCTCGATGTGTCTTGAAGATCCATGTAGAAGTAATTACAATCTATGCGTATATCATATTGCCAGTGAATTCAGACTCTTTGAGAATACGTACATCAACTTCACTGGTTTTGCTTCAATAAGTCATTTCAGAAAGATGGCTGCCTCTATGAATACCTCAACAATCCCACCAAGCAAGTTGGCACATGTTGTCTTTCGCTCTCACAACCTCGAGAAGATGAGGAACTTCTATCTCCAGTTTCTAGGTGCAAAAATAGCTTTCGAGATTCCTAATGTTCTTGCCTTCCTCCGCTACGATGAAGAACATCATCGCCTGGGAATCATTGGTATGCCGGATATCGGAGACAAGGTTAAGAATTCGAATGGATTGGAGGTAAGCCTCACTATCCTTGGTATCATTAACTTCTTCCTCCACCATATGTCCCCGCTGTGCACTGGCTGAAGGTCTTATATCAGCACATCGCCTTCACTTTCGACACGCTCAATGATCTACTGCAAGCATACCAACAGCGTAAAGCCTTGGGGATTCACCCTTTCTGGTGCGTCAACCACGGGCCTACGACGAGTATATACTACCATGACCCTGATGGCAACACAATCGAGACAGAATATGACAACCTCGACACTGACAGTGCCGACGCGTATGTTTCATCCGAAGCATACCGCATCAACCCAATTGGCGTAGATTTCGATCCGGAAGAGCTTATCAGGCGGCTGGACACTGGAGAGCCTTTGGAGGACTTGATCAAGAGACCCGAGTCAGGGCCGAGGGGCCCAGAGGACGTGCCAGAATAAGCGCTAGGTGAGGACCTGTAACGGAACAAGGAATACCTGTCCCTCATTAGGTGGATAGAGGTCGCGTTTGCCTAACATCGAGAGTATGTAAATTGCCAAAAGCTGCCTTCTGCGATCAATTTTGTCCTAAGACCGCACTGTGAACCGTTGTTTTTGGTGCATTAAGCAGCGTTATTGGCTCGGCCCTCATGTCGTTTGAGAGAAAATAAAACCCCACCGTAATCACGTTCGTCCGCAGATCAACCCCCAGCTTCATTCTACGACCAACTTTGCCCGAAGCCACACTGAAATCCTATGAAAACTAACAGATCGATCAATCAGGCAGCCTACTTCCCGCACTCGTTTGCTAGTCTTCTCACGGGTCTATGCCAAGATGAGACATTGAGAGGTCAGCAGGTAGCATCGTGGTAATATACTCGTGTTGACGCATGTAAGTAGTGTCTGCAAAAAGCAGTGAAAGACGGTACTAAGTGGTGGCTGCAGCACACTTGCCGTTTTTGGCCTGACAGACGTTCGGCATCCCGAAATTTCGGAATCCCGAGAAGTCTAAGCCTAAAGCAGAATCTGTATCGGCCGACTACTAGCAGACTACCACGTGAGTCTGTTAAAGCCGTCAAATTCATCCCCTTGTAGCTTGATTCCTCATGGCACCTTCCCGAAGTCAATCTTCTGCGCATCACACACGGATCGGTTGTACGACACTTCGAACGTCACTACTGACGGAATTGAGTAGGAGGCATATCCTTGTATGTTCTGCTAGAACAAACTAAATCGATCGATCGGATTTCAATTCTAGCCATTCGTAACTCAATGTCCGTTCAACTATGACTGAAGCAACTCAGCCAAACCAACGAAACGAAATGAAGCCACAAGCACGTCGATCAAGCCGAAAACGCTAGCCAAAGAAGGGCCTGACGACCTCTAGCGCCATCCAGTCCATCAATCATCCTCCGTCACTTCGACATCCAATACACCGACACCTTCAATCTCAGCCCGTATTTTGTCACCGACCTGGAGCCATCTTTGACCATGCGCTTTCGCTGACCCAGCGGGTGCCCCAGTGAATACTAAGTCTCCCGGCTCCAGAGTCGTATACTTGCTGATCTCCAGGAGCTGCTCCTCAAGCGAGTACAGCATCTCATTCGTCCTCGCATCCATCATCTTCTCACCATTTACAAACAGCTTAATGCCAAGATCATGAAAATCCTCCTGAATAAACTCCTTCGGCACGAACACTGGCCCGACTGGGGCGAGCGTGTCCTGTGCTTTTCCACGACTGACATCCATTCCCAAGTCTTTGACCATCTGGAGGTCTCGGCAGGATAGGTCCAGTCCGACAGAGAAGCCGGCGATAGCGGAGCTGGCTTCATCGAGTGAGGTTGCGTGGCGAAGGCATTTGCCTACAACAATGACCAGTTCCACCTCCCAATCTAGTTGACTTGTAGACCTAGGTTTTCGAACGGTCCTCCCAGGTCCAACGAGGGATGTTGTTGGAGGACGAGAGAAGAACGGCATTGGTGTCATCTTCTCCGGTGCAACACCCATCTCTCGAAGATGGCTTGCATAGTTTGCACCAACACAGAGAAGTTTGTTCGGGAAACGTATTGGCGTTTCAAAAGCAACAGAGGCAGCTAAGACAGCGTCTTGAGAGTAACTTTGTGGATATCTGACCAGGCGTTCGGCCAGTTCGACAAGGAGTGAAAATGAATCGTGCCATGAGTCTAGCAAATCTTTCACAGTGGCTTTTGACCGTAGAGGAAGTGGCAGATCGAGGAGCGATCTCAAGTAAAAGGACCTGTCTGAAACGCATATTACAGGTTCGTAAGTTGCCTCAGTTTTCACGGTAGCCAGCGTAAAAGATTGCATTTTAGTTGTGCGAAATCGAGGCCCTTATGAGATGTGGTAACCCAATGTTTGGCAGTGAGGTCAGAGAAGTAAAAGAGGGTTGGATTGGGCAGCTCGTATATCAACATCGAAGTATGATCGAGCGCCAGAATGCGGAAAAAACGCGCTGTGTTGGTTTCTAAGCCAGCTTTCAAGCAGACCGAGAGGTTCCGCTGCATAGCGTCCCACTACTGTGTTGTAGTGAAGATTGTTCCAAAACAGAAACGTTTGGCTACAGGCTGTTTTAATAGGAAGCTAACTCGAGCTAGTGCCGGAGACGTAAGTGAGCCTGTGTGCAACAAGATCGCTCCTAAATGCTGCAATGCTCAAACAGTGATTTCAAGGTTGATAGACTTTCAGCTGAGACATGATTCGAAGTCCCGTGTGAGTGTCCTTATGTAATTTCACTATTCTTCCTTATGTGGTCTCCGTAGTTCGGGGTTATGAGCTACTGCCGTATTTTTAATGGTAAGGTAAGGATAGTACATCTGGTTTTCGGAACGTACATAGAGTATTACAGTCAATGAAGGTAAGTAGAGTTACAGCCGTATCTTCGTTAGATGTAACTAAGCATCAAGATATAAGCTCTAATAGTTACCGAATATCAAAAAGGTATAAGCTAAAGATAGAGCATAATGTTAAGCTATTCGAGTAACACTGTAGATATATAGTTTACGTAAACAATTCTATCATTTTACTAGTAATTCTCTTCTCCTCTGCTTACGACTTAATTCTTTTAGAATCGTTTGATCAGAACATTCGAAGGTCTTTTAATAAAAGTTTAAAAGCTGATAAGAAGAGATTTATAATAGAATTTAAAATCAATAACGCCGTATATATGCGGTACGTGTATTGATAAGACTCAAAGAGTAGTTACGCTACCCAATATCTTTTTAAAAAGCTAGATACCGCTCTACAAGTAGTAATAAACGAAGTTTTATACAACTAGTAGCAACTTAGAAGTACCGAACTCTATAAGTGTATACTCTAGTTCCATGTCGAGCTTAGAGAGTTCTACATTATTTATATCGAAGATATTCATCTCTCTACTCTGTATATTAAGCGAAGCATTCTAGAGACAGTATTAACCTTAGTTATAAAATGTTATAAAGCTGTTGTCTTTATTTATGTAACCAGTAGCGTGTTACGGGTCAGGCGAGGTCAGGCCGTCTTGCGACCACCTCACCTGAAGTATGGAAGGTCAGGCGAGAGCGCCAAGCCACGAAGGCTGCAACCTTCCCCGATCAGGAAATACCTAGTACAGTAGTACACTGGTACATTGGGACAGACCATGTACCAGAGGACCAATGTACCAACGTACCAAGACAAGACCTCCTATTCAGGACTATGGCTACGAGTATATAGATACGAGTCTCCTTTGTGATATTCCATAGTTCTGTAGTCAATCTAAGTTATACTGACACCCCTGTACTCATACTGTTTACACTACCCACCTGTTATACGAGTAACTAACCCTTGAGGTTCTACTTATACTGTTATCAGTCCTGTGGAGGCAAGCCTCATAACATAGCGATACGAGTGAAAACCCCTTAATTTTACTTAGGAAGGCGAGATAGAACGTGGAGCGTATAGGCATTCAATCCAAATTCAGCTATGCACAGGTAGGAGTCTGTGGTATCACTTAAGTCGACTACAGAACTTTGAAACTATCACAAAGGAGACTCGTATCTATATACCCTCAGTCATAGGCTGGATAGAAAATTCTTAGCTGGTTTATTGGTGTATTAGTACGTCTCGTACCATTATCTCATTGTACCAGTTGTTCTCTTACTAGGGAAGGTGCCAGTGTATACCCTCTTGGCATCCTTGACTAACCTCCCTTGTTTTGAATGGAGGTAGTCGTCAGATGGCCTGACCTCGCCTGACTCGTAACAATGAGACGCTGGTCCTTTAACTCCTTTCATATGTTATACATCGTTTGAACAGTTAGAAGCGATATAATCCTGAGAGTAGCTAAGATAATATAAAGACATTCGACAAGATCTCTATCGTCATAAGAACCTTGTCGACGAATATACAAGGCAGGCGAGTATTCAGTTATCGCTAGCATTACGAAGTTGAAAAGGAATTGTTGAACATACTTTGCTTCGCGTAACGTTGCTTCTGCAGCCAGAATAAAACCCTTTATAAGAGGTTTCTGCTCGCGCTTGCCTGCTGTATCTGAACTACGTCAAGTTTCTCTTTGTACTGATAATAGTATTAAATTTCCAAGTACCAAGATGATTCTTGTTGTCATTCGTATGCCTACCAAGACGGAAGGTCTCAATATGAAAACCATGAAATCCCCGTCGTTTCGTTGCGAATATTTCTATGGTTCGACATTGTCCTCTCTCACAACTCCATGATCCACCATGTGCTTCACAGTGGACCATGCCGCCAGCGCATAGTTGCTGTCTCTTGCTAATACATACAGCACTGTGGCACGTGTGAATCCCTCCGGTTCGTATGTCCTGCTGTGGAATGTATGCAAAAGATACGTCTGGCTGAAATCCATCTCCCACGACCTGCTTCTGACTCTGTTGTCCTACCTGAGAATTGAGTTCGCTGTAGGGTCACTGAGTTGTGGCTTTTGGGGAACGGCAGACTCATTGTGAGGCGCGAACAGATATGCAATGCTGCTCTGCTGCCAGGACGTCGGCGACCATGCTAGTCGATCCAATATAAGGACTTCCTGTAGACTTTGTGCCACTCGCTCCGCCACGTCGATGAGGAGTAAAGTGGAATGATCAGTCCATGCGCCTGTGAATGCAGTATAAGCATCGCGCTTCATCAGGTATGCTAATGCCGAGCGTGGCTAACACATGATAATTTTATTGTTGATTTCATCAGAAAGTTCTCGTCCAACAACATTATTGAATCCTGCATTGCGTAGAGGCTTCACATCCCGGTCCATGTACAGCCTGCCATAGTCGTAAAGGAACTCGAAGCGCAAAAAAATCGGATTTGTGTTCTACATTGGTCACTTCATGGCCATTGGCATGCGTCACTGGCTCAGCTTTGTTGAATTTGTCGGGAAGTCGGTGAGAACTTTTCGTGCCCATAAGCTGCCAAACTCACGGGCATGCGCAAGGGTCGTCTCGTAGTGATCTGTGTGAATGTAGACTGACGTGGGGTCGAAGTACAAAACAGCCGCGTACAGCGAGAGGAAAGCTTGGAAGGAGAATTTAAGCAGAGAGTATTCGTCTTTCTTGAGTGGTGTATAGTGAACGATGTTTGGAATAGGCTTTGAACGTAATGAGAGTCGTGGTACGTTGGAAGGCGTGTAGGATGGCAAAATCAGAATGAATGACAGAAACAAAAGAAGAGCACCGGCGACAACGACAAAGATCTTATTCTACTTATTGGCAGCGAACATTTTGCTCTATGTCAACTTATCGGGCATCTGGATACTTCTGTCCAGTTACCATAATCGCTCTTGAGAGGCTCGACTTTCTTGTTGGTACAGCATTTTGTATTTAGTTGTCGTCCATGAGAATTGTCTCGATGAAGTGGTACGATGTATGCCGTTGCTCCTATGCGAATGTTCAAGGAGGAATGTACAATAATGCACTGCAAGCAGCATCTGTTCGTGGCTGCGCAAAGATAAGGGACAGTAGAACCTCCTCACCGGCTTTTAGTGCCAAACTAGTGGGAACGTTTAGTCGAGGATTTCGAGAGGAAGGTCAAGCAGGTTAATTTTCTGTTTCCTTAATCGAGTAGGGTGAATTAGGTCCAGATATATCTCTAGCTATCAGGCGAAGAGGGTGTTAGTCCGAATTGTGTTCATACTTGAAACGAGCGGTAAGATCACACTTGTAAGAGCGCTGTTGCGTGGCGGCTTTTTAACAGTTACGCCCTTGCAATCAGGTCAGCAGATGTGTCGTTTTTCCATTGCCGTGGTGGCTTGACCAGATCGATTTTTGAAAGGTACGGGCTGAATCACAATCGAAGGGCCTATTGTGAGATAGTGGAAAATAATGCCTTCCATCAGTCGTGGTAGATCGAAGTACTTCGGTAGCCGGTGTAGGGTTGAAATCGAGTCCCATATTGGTAGGGACAAAGAGGACGATTAAACGGTAGGACAGCTAATTACTGATTCGTTTACATTTGATATAGAGGAAAATGGAATGTATAGTGGAAACACGTGGCGCCCGCAAGTGCAAGTCGTCACAGAATACCAACGATTGTTGGTGTATCCTGAGCCTAACTTGTTATGTCTGTGAAATATGTCGAAGCCACTTTTACGTGATTAAATTTCATCAAGTGGCAGCATATGCAGCAAAATCGAGCAATCTCGATCTAGGACTCTTGTTTGAGTCTGCCATGCTGCCTTTTCTGGCAGCCTTAGTATTCGCAGGCGCTTCCTCACGACTCCTTTCCCTCTTCATTGCCGCCGACATTGGTTTTCGATCATTGTTGGTAGCATCCGACAGTTGATCCAGCACAAAGATATGATTGATTTGATCTCGGACGCCTTGCCATGCCGAGTCTGAGACTTCGCCAAGAGTTGCAACAGAGACGTTGTATTCAACATTCCAAGGATCTCGGAGGTTGATGGTAATGTTATCCTGAGGTGCCAGACCATTGTGCAAACTGACCTCCAAAGAGGTCAACTTCGCCGGGTGCTCATCGGTTTGTGCAGCTCCGGCCTTGACAACGCGCCAATGAACCTGTCTATCATGCTTTGAGGAGAGTTGAAATTTATGCTTGCAGAATGAAAAGCATATCATGGAAAGTGGATGTCTTGCTTTTACGAGAAGTATCCTGTTATGCAGCCGAGTTTCGGATCCGTTCTTATCCCAAACGTGGATGATGCTTCCTGGTCGCAAGTCAGCCTCAGTTGCTGGCCGGTAATCTGCGAGTTCGACGACTTTTTGTTCGTCGGCGTTCACGAAAGCCATCAAACTCTCGAATTTGCCTTCCCTTCTGTTGACATTGCCGGAGCCGAGAGTATTGAATGGAGTCGAGCTACTTGTCTCTGCGGTATGAGAGAAGCTGCCTGGGACATGATATTCGGCCATTTTGAATACTATGGGTCTGTAGAGATTAGTTCATCGGCTGCATGAGTGCCTGGATTTCGTGGCGGATAGAGTCAGCTAATTTATATGACACACATATTCGCCAATCCACTATTTGCTTTGTGCCTTATGCCTTGCCTGCGCCTTGTTTAGCGCCTTGGTCGAGCCGCAAGACTGCTGCCTGCGCATCTGGTTCCATCGAAATCGATATTACAGGCAGGATTGACGCAATATGTAATGGATCAAGCATATCGGTGTTTGCAGCGCCGCAGCCATCGAGTCAATAAAATTTCCTCAAATTGCTACAGAGAGTTGAATGGCGATGCAGTCTCAAAGTTTAACCGGCCGCAATTGGCTGCAAGAGGGGCGCACCTTTGGGGCAATGCATGCCTAGAAGCTTGCGATGCGCAACTCTTGCTAAAAGCTGTTAGTTCCACATGATATTTGGGATTGCCCCAATTTTTCTTTCATCAGACCGCCGAGGACTCTCATATCAGTCTAACGAGAAGCGAGAAAGGTCAAAAATGCGGAAGCCGATGAACCACAAAAGACCCAGTCCTCAACTAGAATCAAGCAGAACAAGTTCTTCGAACATTGTGCTGAGCACTGGATATCACACTTCAACGATAAACATTTGATTGGAATGGAAATCTGCTGTACAAAGTTTTTGAATTGTATGACATCAAAGTGACCTGTTTTCCCTACTAGTTTTCCATCAATTGGAAAGCATTGATGCTGTAACAAGAGGCGACCAAACTTTGTAGGCTAACACGTCGTTGCTTTTAGCAGTCATGCAATCGTACTGGACATGCTGTACAACAGGCAAGGCTTTGAAGTGGATGCGTGATATAACACTGATAAGACAGCACAATGGTTGGCTGCAGAACGAAGGGTAAGGCTGTTGTGGAATGGCTACTCGACGCTGAAGCGGGTGTGGAATTTCAAAGACGAACTTACGGCAATGTACTGTATGTAACATCACGATGTAGCCACGAAAAGTTATGATAGAGAAGGTATGCATTTGGTGTGTCTCTCTAAGCAGCCGCTTCATTTATCCTTACCGACACGTCCAATTTGGATTACTGGAGGATATCCTACCCAAATACGACGTTTAATTTGTTCTTTCGACTTGAGCCAGTTCATAGTAGAAGTATTGCGCACAATCAGAGGAAGCTCTCCAATACTGGTAATTCAGCCTTAGTAACATTGCGGTGATAAAGGGCTCATGGCTTCTACTCATCCCATGGACTCTGTCGGACAGAATTACGCGCTCGGTGATATCTCAACGAAGTTGACAACATGATAACCACAAACGGTAACCTCCCTTAGTATTCCTCCCATCTGTAAACCCTCGAAACAAACATGGGACATTCCGTTCGTCGGTATGTTGCCAAAAGCACCAAGATCGACCGAGACTTTACCTCTATTCAAGGTGGGAAACTCGTAGCCCTCAATATGGGAAAGGTGATCCGGCTGGCGGTCCACATTTAGAACACAATTTGGGAGATTTGAGTCAAAAACCAGCCGTGTGACTCGCGCAGATCCTGCCCCTAAAGGGCCGCCCCATTCTCAACGGGCACTTCACTGCTAGCCGGCAAGCACACGAACCGCCACGAGTCGTTCGAGCGGGATAAGCTCCGGGCCACACATAAAGTGTGCTGCCAAGGTGACCGTGGATGAATCCAAAAATTCCTTGAGTTGTGATTCGACCAGCGAGAGAACTATGCACGACCTAATCCTCTTACGGTCCGACTTACCGAATCTACATCAAGGAGAAGCTTCTGCTAGGGCTGCATTAGACTGAGCATTGCGGCTTGAAACACCTGAGTCTAGTCACCTGCAGGTAGACAGCACACGCGCAATTAAGCCTCTTGTCTCATCGCATTCGTCTTGCACGTCTTGCGCAATTTCGTCTTTGCGCCAGCCTTGCACTCCGGATCGTCACTGGAGGTCTTGTTGCAGGTATGGCTTGCATATTCGCTAGACAGGGCCAAAGCAGCCTTTGCACTTCTTTCAAATTGTGACCAATCCACTGTACTGGTGGTGCTTTTGCACGGCTATGGCAGCGACAAGATTTCGAAAATGTTGCCATGAAATCATGCAACACGGTCCTTCTGCTCTCTTTTGTTACTGAGTCTACGGAATCCAGCGTCAGCCATTCCACCACCATGCAGATTGCATGGTATAAAGCCATGTCGGTCTTGAGGGCATCAGGCTGAAAGTGTAAGAACGCTTTCCACGCACCTATCACGCGACTATATATTACTCTTGATTCTGCCCACGCTTAGGAAACGCGACTCGAGAAAGTCGTCACTCTCGGCTACAGGACGTTCGTATTAATTGAAATTTGCAACGTATATATGCCTCCGATGTCTCGACCTCGAGCTGTCGATGCACCCACGGCTTATGCCTACAAAGACCTCGGAAATGGTGAAATCCGGCTACTCGAATTGGACTGCAAAGACCAGAGAGAACACCTCACCGGCACGTTACGGCACTGGCAGACTCTATGTGACCCAGACAAGCCGTCGTGCGCTCCATTTCCATCATACACAGCGCTTTCGCATCATTGGGATCCGAAACCTGAGGCCGAAGATGTTTTGCCCACACTACTGTTATACGACGAAACCGAACATAAATCATATGCCCTACCACTGCGTCCGAGCTTACATGCTGCACTCCTAGCCATTCGAGGAAGAATGAAGACTGAAGAGTGGAAGAGAAAGACCTGGACCACTCACATCTGGGTGGATGCTATATGCATCAATCAGCGGTCAAGCTCTGATAAGGACAAGCAGTTGGGCAAAATGGGTGACATTTACAATGAGGCACAAGCTGTCATCATCTGGCTTGGCGAACTTGACGATGACACGCTTAGGGGCATCAAATTCATCCGAAGCTTGCAGAAGCTGAAACTGCTGCAAGACTTCCTGACGTTGGAGAGGCACATCGCAGATTGGAGGTGTTTGGTCATGCTTACGCGCAAGCCTTGGTTCCAACGTCTTTGGATCGTTCAAGAGATTGCTGCTGCAAGGGACGCCGTGGTACTAGTGGGAGACCAATCTGTTTCTTGGGATGATTTCGCATCAGCACTATCTATCCTTGTGTCACAGTTCGAGCAAGTGCGTACGATGATTGGCAAAACTGGGTACTTTGCACGGTACCGTGACCCTTTTGGCGAGGTGAAGCTCTCCGCAGCCAATGTCCTTGTTGAAACACGGAATCGACTCCTTCGCAAAAAGGCAGATGGGGACATAGCTGAACACCTGAAGACACTAGAAGCGCTACTAACAAGTCTATCCATGTTCGAGGTCACCGAGCAACACGATATCGTCTATGCTATACTGTGGCTCTCCAGCGATGCCAGTCAAGGTGTGAAGAAGGCGTACACCAGAGCCCACTCTTATACGATGCGGACACCAAGGCACGAAGACAACCGCAACGGCCACAAAAGAGATAGTCTAGCACCTTATACGTACGTGTCCACGAGTTTGCCGCGTAGACTCAGTTTATCGGATCAATTTCTCTCGGTACCTGCCACAATAGCAGAACAGAAACAAGCAGATGAGCGTTTGAAAGATACCGGCATCAAGATAAACTATGAGCAAACTGTTTTCGAGTTATGCAAGCAAGTACTTACGCACATCATCGAAACGACTCAACGCCTGGACATTATTTGCTTTCACTGGGCTCCGCAACCAAGGCTTCACGATCTCGATGCGACACCACCACGGCACCATGACGAAGTGGAACACCCTAGCTGGTTGCTGTACACCCAGCGTAACACCTACGAAAGCAGTTCCAAAGTCACTGTTTCCATTCAGGAACCGGGAGATTCTGTCCCTGCGTTGAGTGAAACTGTTCGCCGGGTCAACGCAGACCCGCTGATCGGCATGCCGGGCTCGAAGAGGCGGCCGTACCTAGCGTGTGGCCGTACACGTGCGGCGAGTGCCAAGATTGAGGGTCGCACTTTACACGCGTATGGGTATATACTCAATGCAATTGATGTCGATGCAGGCGTCGCCTCTGATGCCATCGTTCCCTGGAAGTGGCGTGTAGAGCTTGAGTGGACGGACAACAACATATCTCCACCTGATCAGTTTTGGCGAACTCTTGTTGCAGACAAGGGTCCGGATGACGAACCACCCCCTCCACGGTTCAGGCTTGCGTGCAAGTGGGCGTTCGAACTCGGCCCCAAGCCGCCGGCTACGAAGCGGAAGTCCGATGGCTCCTGCCGACATAATCCCATTGGGCCCAACCTCAATTTAGAAAAGATCCGGAATCAAGGCGATGGGGAGGCTCCGCTGAAAGAGTTTCTGGACTGCGCGATAGCTACTGTGTGGAACAGAAAGCTGTTCAGAACTGAACAGTATCAAGAGCACATGGGGCAGGCGAAGTCTTCCTTCATCGGCCTGGGTCCTGAGCAACTGCAACGCGGTGACGTTGTCTGCATTTTGTGGGGTTGTGCTGTCCCTGTCGTACTCCGACCAGCGGCGAAAGCAAGCCAAGGACTAAACGTGAACGGAAACCATCCCGCTGGTGAGATATCACCAACGCCAGTCATCAATGTCGTTGATGAGCCTAGCAGTCACGGAACGGAAAATGCGTTGCGGCCTAGACAGGTCAGCGACAAAGGTAAGTCGCGGCCAAATCTCAATGTTCGTGTCATTCCAGATGTTCATGAGGACTACACCTTTGTCGGGGAATGTTACGTTCATGGGATGATGAATGGTGAGATATTCAATTGGGCGGAGCGCAATGGTAGAGACGTGCAAGACTTCAGAATTCATTGAACATAGCACAACGTTGTGTAGCGAGCAGGCTAGATAACCGTTTTTGGTGTCATTCAAAGACTTACAACTTAGCGTCGGAACCTGCATTGGAAAATCAATTCGTGCATTCTGTACTTGGTCATGCTAATCTTGGAGCAAGAGGAATCGCACTCGTCAGCAAGACAGATTTCTAGCATTTCATACCTCTGCTTTCCAACAGGTGGCGCTCCCGAATGTTGAACATGTGCTTTCGATCCCTAGCTCTCAAAGTATCAGAAGCACCGTGCAGTAGCATCCTGAACGGTCTGACTTTCCTTCAGAAGCCTGCAGAAAAGGCTTGGCGACGCATGGCGGTGCTTTTGGAGGCTGCCTTCCAGTAAGTCTGATTGAAAGCGTCTAACCGATTTCCGCATGACACGCGCCCACAATCACCCAGTCATACGATCTACAAAGCACCTCAACCCGCGTTAGTTCTACAAAAAGCTGTTGTGGCAATGCTCCTCTCAATAGATTCCATGTCTCCTTACTTTGTCCTTCACTCGAGCAAAGCTACGCCACAACACTGGTAGTCCACCTACACTAGCCTCGCAGATACGCATCCAGAAGTGGGTGCCTCGGCTACGCAATGTCTGTCCTACTTGAAGGCTGTACACAGCAATCGAGCCCGTCAGCAACAGAATGGACAGCTCATAAGGGAACGATTATCCAGCTCTATCAGAAACACCCACTGAAATTTGTTCGAAGTTATATGAATGATCATTATGGATTCTCTGCAAGGTTTGTTCCCTAAGACTGGTTGACGCCTCCTTGACGGAAGGTCCTTAGCACTTTTGCTTTGTTTATTGCGCGTTGTGTATTATCAAGTCAGTCCTTACGAAGATATGACTTTGCTCAAGCATATCTGCATTCACTGACCTGCTTCAACCAGCAAACGAATGTACGACCGAAGGCTGAAAGACTGGCGGATATCTAAGAATCTGAAAGCAGCAGATAAAGACAAGATCATCAACGTTATACTCGGATCTGGCACCTGGGCAAGCGACTCGGCATCGACAGCAGAACATCACGTTAGTATTACTGCTAAAGACCGTCGAAAAGCAATGAGGCACTACAGAGTGAATTTACGGGGTAATCCCGCCGAACCTGTCTCGAAATCTGGAAAATCCCACTTCGGGGCTTGTTCGCCTTCACCTCCCATAACTAGTTACGGAAGCTCTGCGTCATCCCCAATAGAGCCGGAGCTGTGGACTATAGTTACGCGATCCGACGATGCTTTAACAACGAAGACTGAGTTTGGGAGTGCAACACCTGCGACGCAAGCTTCACTGCTGGAGAACGAACACGGCGTCGTTGCAACTCCGCAAAACACTGGCAGAGGATCTCCATGGAACCAGTTGCAATTTTATGACCGGGAAATGGATGAAGTTGCGCTTCCTAAAAGGCCACCTACAACTGCGTCCGACGACTCAACAGGTGTGCTGACCTCACCATCATCAGATATAATCCTACTTCCTGCTCCATCTATCCCGCACAACAAGACTCTCAATGTTGAAAAGATGCTACTCAGTGTCAATGCTTACTTTCATGGCTGCGCCACCGCCTTTCGATACACTAATCAGTTCGACATAATCCCAAGTGGTGGAGAGACAATGGCTCCAAGCTATCCTTTCTGGTCTGAACTCAAGCACGGTATCTACCTCCTTAAAGTCCAGTCGCCAGAGCTAGCGTGGCCAGCTCTTGATAGAGCATGCGCGCTCGCTCCCACAATCATCAACGAAACTGTCTCGTTCGACTTTCTCTTCCTCAAAGAACTCTTCCTGACACTGTCGCCTGTGAACGTCCGTGTTTACCCACTCATTCGAATCAAGCTTCTACAATATCTTAGCACGCTTGCGCATATGAAGCTCAACAAAAATCACCCACTGTCTATCATATGTCACGAACTTCAGCAAGACGAGAACAGTCACGCTGTTTCCGGGGTCGCATTGGAATGCATGCTCAATACTATTAAATCACACGGAAGTGGTATAAGTCATGGTCGTGGTGAAAACCTGTATGACCTAGCTTTTCGGCTTGAGTGTGCAGCTATCACCCTTCTCCGGCGTGATGGACAGCTTGACCTTGCTTCATATCGAGCCAAAAGCCTTCTGAATCGCGCAAAGGCCATGCTAACTACCCTTGAATCACGTTACCAGGACATCAGCAGTCTACGACAAGCACGGATGGCGGCAACAGAGCTCGCTCATGTTTGCATGGACCAGCGTGGCGATCACTATGACGAGGCTATTGAGCACTGTTTATTCGCCCTCACAGGTGTTCAATATGACTCGGGCGTCTTCGAAGGCTGGCCACCTTCGTCACTGACCTTCGACAGACAGGCTGTCATCCGAGACAAAAGGAGCGTTTATACTTTTGAGGACTTGGCCAAGATCTATGACGAACTTGGGGATCGAGTGCAGGCTATCGCATGGCTCGAGATGGGAGTATTGCTGGCTCACGAGGTTTTTGATGCTGCGGCGGAAGTGACAGCCACTACACATATTGTTGAAAAGCTAAACAGACTAAGGGCTGAGATGATAGGTTCTGGATAGGTCAAGGCACGATTAATCGAGATAGGCGCAAGCAATGACGAAACCATTACTCGATCTCAAGAAAACAAGTCTCTAACATCATAAAAAGACTCCTGCTGAGCAAGGCAATATCAACACCTGAATTCGACGTATCTCGTGTCATATCGAGGCTGCTTTTAGAGTCAAGCAATGCTGTGGTTGAGGCTGAGATTTGAATCTCGGTAGTGGGTGGAACGATATTTGGGAAAATTGATAAGACAGATAATTTTTGATGGTTGATCAATCTGTGTGCTAGACACCAGTACTTCCAATAGAATTCTATCTCTGGCATCTTGCTTTTATATAGCATGTTTTGTGGCCTTAAGCGGTGACCTTTCCGGGGTTAGTTGCCTCCAGCACTGTAATGAAGATTTCCACCCTAGAAGCAGAATTGACACGCTAGGAAGAGTACACGAGGTGCCCACCGATGATCTTGTAGAACACCTGAGCCAACTCACTGAATGGTAGAAACCCTCAACTTCTTGCGAACGGTGGCTCAGATAATTGGCCAATCGGCTACTTGCCTCCACACCTATTCTTTATACCTCTACAACACTACGCGACCCCTATGCCATCATGGACCGAGCACAGCTTATTCAACTAGCCTTACGCCACGCTACACAGACCTGTTCTCCACATATTGCAAAGATGTAGCCGCCTACAATCCCGCCAGTCGACACGAACGCATCGAAAGACCTATACTACTTCGTGTGAGAAACGTGAAACATGGCAGTAATACGCGTATCATCAAAGGGTTAAATACTTCACAGAGGACGCTGAAAGATAATACTACCTACGTTTTCTGCTATCCAACCGATATTCGGCACCAATACCTTTTGTCTGCGAGTGGAAGCCCCTTATCGTCTTCATCATGCAACTAAACGGACTTGAAATAGATCCTGTCCTAGTACCCCACGTCTAAAACTTTGACCACAAGAAGCCTACAGCGTTTTGGGTCAGGCATATAACAAGTTCTAGGCCAATCGTTCACGATGCAAGCAATGAAAATTGACAGGTCGTCCACAGGGAATTGAGAAAATCCCTCAGGAGTGGAAATGCAGTAGAGAACATAGAAAAGGTCAAGTCATCTATATTTGTGATGTATTTTAATGCGCAACTAGTCCAGGAAGCTGAATCTTCCTGGAATATATATGGCCCTACTTCCAGACTTTACTACTGCGGTTTCTTTCTTCCATGTCTCCACTAGATACCTTTCGAGCGTTTTATACCACAAGAGTAGATTTCCGACTAAGTGGGCAGCAGATGCCCACAGTACCGTTAAGCCTCTCTTGTATTCCCACCAACTAGCTGGATGGTAGCCTAACAACGCCGACAAGGTCCAGCTGACGAATCGATAAGTTTCCACAATTTAATATGCCAACCTAAGGTATGAGGAGCAGACTTGTACCATTTTCCCGCGTCTCCCACGTGTAGAGTATCAAGGGGAAATAGAAAGAGCACACTGCTGAGCTGGGAGACGACGATCTTTGTACAGTCAGCACTCTCCTGTCGACATGGGTCAGTAGGACCCAGTAGACGAGAAGAGCGATGAAGACATGACATTGCGACTACAATTAAATATCATCTTTACGCTCAACGACTCCGTCTTGTCCCTGCCTAGGCTTGCTGGGATATCAGCTGATGTTCGTTAGAACATAACCCGTTATAAGGTGCGGTGATTCGATATAAAACACGATACAAGAACCATTGATCGGCCGTGGTTAGGGTGATATGAATCATTGAGTCCTAGAACGTATCAGCTTCACTACCGCCTCATGTCCGTGCCATGCTGCCCACGACAGCGGTGTCCAGCCGTATACCTTATCCCTCGACTCGAGGCTAGCGCCCTTCTCGAGCAGTAGCTCTACCACCGCCTCGTGTCCCTTCACCGCTGCCCATAATAGCGGTGTCCTGTCGTACTGTTTATCCCTCAACTCAATGTTGGCGCCCTTATCAAGCAGTAGCTCTACCACTGCCTTACATCCCTTCTCTACTGCCAATGACAGCGGTGTCCGGCCGATGTGATCTATCGACTCGAGGTTGGCGCCCTTCTCGAGCAGTAACTTAACCGTCGCCTCGTGTCCCTTCTCTGCTGCTAATGACAGCGGTGTCCGGCCGATGTTATTCCTCGACTCGAGGTCGGCACCCTTCTCGAGCAACAGCTCTACCACCGCCTCGTGTCCATTCTTTGCTGCCCATGACAACAGCTCCTCGGAATCTTTATTTACGAAAGCACCAATTTTTAGAAGCGTCTCAACGGCTCTGCTATCCTCGAATCTCAAAGCGGCTAACAATGGACGACCCGAGACTCCTTTATACGAACCAGGCCAGGGAAATTCGGAGAAATAGTTTAGGTCCGCGCCAAGCTCTTGAAGCTGCATTGCAATGTCGCAGTGACCTTTGGTGCAAGCTGCGAACAAGGCCTGTGAAATCCTCTCCTTGGTAAGACATTGACGATAAGACGAAAGGCCAAGTCTCAAGAAATGCCAAAATCCCTCTGGATTATCGAGACCTGCAAGTACTGCCATGAGAGATATTCGATTCATAGTGCCAGCAGTAGCGACTCCTTCAGCGGCGTCTCCCGAGAGTACAAACCTACACGCCGTAATATCTGCCTGCGCTTCCACCACTAGGTACTCTACTACCTCATGACGACTATTTTCTGCTGCCCAAGCCAGCGGAGTCTTGCCATCGGTGTCAGGCTCATTGATAGCACAAACGTTCCGTAGCTCCGCAATGATTTCCTTGTACCCCAATGCCGCTGCAATATGCAGGAAGCCGATTGAGGTTCCTGGACAACCATTATTGAAGGCCTTCAAAACCATGTACGACTTCTGTTCCGCAAGATAGTCTCGTAGAACCCTAAGAAGAGGCGGATGTCTTTCCAACACAGCATAGTGGATCAGTTGCTGAAAAAGACCGACATCGACAGTGCAGCTCTCTAACCAGGGAAACAACTCAGAATTAGGTGACAAACAAAGTTTTCGAAACAGCGGATAGTGCGGGTCATTGATATTAATTTCGGAGCAATGAGGTAGCCAGAATTTAAGGAAATATTCATGCATGTCGAGCCTCAGATACCTGGGTGCAGGAGCTGGAACTGGTAAAGCTACCGTACGGGAAGGTGAAGCGGACTTTTTAGTAAGGACCTTCGTGATGAGTCCTATCGTAGACTTACTAGCCATGTTTTGTAGGAAGGTCTTCGTGACATTGGCTGGCAAGTTCGTCTTATGTCTCACCACAACTTGCTTCCTCGACTGTAACATCACGATATAAGCAAAGCACATAGCTATGGCAGACTGGTTATCTTCCTCGGGCTGAATATGATATTTGAAAAGGTCCGGCGGTAGCTTGGATTTGTCGCTCAGAAATTGCTTCACCGATGCGTGAGTGAATTGCACGCACTGATTGGTTATGTCTGTAGTGAGTAGATTGGCGCAGTAGTCGATAACCGACGTGTTCAGGATTTGTGACTCCTGCACCTGGATATTCTGTGGATCAATGCTAACAACTTCTCGTGCTTGTCTCGGAGTGAGTGCTCTCTTGGCCAAGGCGCTCCATCTGAACGCTTTTACGGCGACAGTCTGTTGGAGGGTATTCTGATTTTGCTCTATCCGTCGTAAGCAGTTTACGTAAGTCTCGTCTAGGCCCTTCGGTAGATTGCTGATAAGCTTAAGGATATGGTCATCATTGATGCTCAGTGATGAATCCCAGATACTCTTGATCTGAAAATAGAGCCACAGAAACCTATAAGCAACATATATTAGCTTTGCGCGGCCTCGGCTGAAAAGGTTTCTTACATCTTGTCACTGTTTTTTTTCAACTTCTTCTTAATCTCTGGAATGAGGTCCTCGTTGATCGTGATTTTCCTCCTTAGTTGTTGATCATCAACCTGCACATTAACAAATTTTGCGATATCTGGCCATAGAAATTTTAAGGTTAATCGGATCCCTTCTTTTGCAGGTATAGGTGCAAGTTGTTCGCTAACGTTAAGGCCTCTTCCCAGCGACTTACGCGAGAATAGCGCCAGTTTCGAACCATGAGGATTGCCTACAACAAAGATTCTGCGCAGTATTGCAAAAAAGTCCTGGATTTGAGTTTCGTTGAGATCATCGAACCCGTCGATCAAGTATAACGTTCTGGGAAAAATGTCAACCATCTCTTTGAGCAAGGTCGTCAGTTCGTCAGTGGTTGGCAAAACCTTTCTTGTGTTAAACATGTCGTGTAGTGCTTGGTGCACTTGCGAAGGTAAGGCAATAGATGCCCTTTGAGAGGAGAGAAGCAATTGCTTTACCATCGTACGTAGCATATCGTCTAGGGATCTTGTAGTGTTGTGACCGGTTTCGAAGAAGTACTGAATGCAGGCATCGGTAGGGCCTAGATCAATTTCTCTCATGTGGTCGATGACTGCCGCCCTGCAGGCTCATTATCAGATAGATCGTTGCGGATAGATGGTATACTTACGCTAGAAACGACTTGCCACAGCCGACTGATATCGAAAAGTTAGTTACCAGTCTAACTTGTGGTTTCAACACTCACCAGTCCCTACACACCACAAGACAGAGGTGCCAGGGGTCTGGCGCCACCTGTTGAATGCAGCATTCTTGAAAATCCAGGTGCATGTGCCTTTGATCCGAGAATGGCTGCGACGCCAATGGGCGGTCCTCGCGTCATAGTCCGAGATCAAGCTTGGAAGGTGTCTTGACTTTCGTTGCCCTACTCGAGATACTTAATTCTACTGTGGCCGTTGCTTGGAGTTACATCAACTTACCGGAAAGCACTAGAGGCTGCTCATGGACACGAAGTAGAGCGAATCCAGGATCAACTATCTCATAATCAGCACCAGTCTTCGATTTCACAGATAACTTGAGACGTACTCTGATGGGAAGATGCCTCGTTGACACATTTTACAATGTAGTCCGAAATGCTCTTCGTGGCAAGATGATGCTCAACAGCAGCCTGGATGTGGAGATACTTTCCATGTTCCCAATTCGAAGATGTATCAAACTCAGTCTGCAACTCTAGTCGACAAATTTTATTAGATGAAACGAGTCTCCTATGACTTCTGCTGAAATCGTCGTAAGCTGCTCTAATGGGGGACGAGGTGCTAGTTAAAGTGTGTAAATTCCCGTCTAGGGTACCTTTGCCATCTCCAGATTTTGCGAAGTTCGTGCCAATCGACACCAGACAATCAAGATGATCTTCAAGCTTTTGATCACCGTCGATGAGAATCTTTTGCGCCTCAGCCCATAAGTCGCTAACTGTGCTGAGCTCTAATTTCGTGCTTGCCCTGTATGTACCTTCATACTGACTGTGTCTAATCTCTACAGTGTCAAGCAAGCCTGCTGCCGCCAATGTAGCTTGCACAACTTGCCAGATCTTAATCTGGCTAAATCTGCTGTCCTCAGGTTGGTGAACCTTGTATGACCTAAAAATGACGTTCACCTTCGAGGTTGAAGCTTTTATGAATCTATTGTGGTCAGAATTCATATCGTGCCTGCATTGGTCATTTAACCCACACTTTACATGAAATGGCACTGGATGTTTCCAGGTGTTTGTCCTCATCTTGACCACAGTCTTTCAAAATCTGTTTCATAGCTGCTTCTATGATCATAGGATTTAGGTTTGCTTCGCCTTCAGTGTCTTCGCCGGCATTACGCTGAGCGGTACTGACAGGCTTACTCTCAAAAATTGCTTGATTCAGATAGATGTATTTTTCAATGCACTCGTTGATACTCAGTTCCAGACGTCCTAAAAGCACAGCAAGTAGTCTTCTTCAATATTAGCCAAATCATAAGTGAGAGATTTCAACGTACCCTCCGATGCCTGCGCCACCTATTATATCAAAGAACTCGTATGGTTTCGGAGGGTGTTTGAGTCTTTGTGCTTGTCCTACTCTTTCCATAAAATGGTTTAGCATATACAAGCTGCTGAGGCCACCGTCAAGGCCCCCATCGAAAGACAGCAGCGCGAGACCTTTCCCTGATCGAGCGTCATTGCCAAGGTGGCTACGCTTTGTCAAAGCTTGAAAGGGGATTCGCACATGCGTATTGTCATCGGAAAAATTGAAACTGGCATGCTGAATGTTGTACTTAGCGCTGTAGTAGTTGTTTTGGTCGCCTAAATGAGCCGCTGCGGATCCAGCAACGGTTGTAGCAGCATATGATCTAGGCTCGCGGAGGCTGCCGTCAGCCATTGCGCGCCGTTTGCATAATTAGCTGCTATAGCACTGTCAGAAGCTAGAGGCTGAGCAGCTTGATCGATTCGGATGCATGAAGAGAGATGAAATGTTGCAATGTCAATATTGTATATCCAAACCAGGGCCGTCACCTCTATCTCAGTTTCTGAAGCTGAACACTAGGATTGATGGTTCGCAAAAGGGCAACAGGCAAGGCAGACCAGCCGTGCATCGCACTCAAAAGACCCCGCTGAGGTGGAGTGCAAGCGTTCAATAGCTCGCTTATTTGGCTCTCACGTGTTAGTTCGTTTCTGTGGAGCGGTCGCACTGCTTCCTCGGCGCACTTTCCTTTCTTGACTGGTCAAGTTCTGGTCGGTACTCAATCACAGGAGGCCAGGTCTCACTGTTGGCTTGCTCGCTCTTCGTAGAATCTTCTGCATTGAGAAAGAGTCCGGCTATTAGCCTTGTGATAAAGGGTGAAACAAGACAGCCAGTCAAAGACGTGATAGGTCGAATGGTATTAGCTCCGTGAATTTTACTTAAGGGATATAGTCAACGATCTTCAGTATGTGATTGAAATACCCAGCTGCAAAGTTTATATGATATTGCTGCGACATAGTCAACAGCTACGGACCGTACCTTCCCATTGCAACAGTTTGACTATTTCGGAGCTAATCTAGGTCCTTTTCGGGTTGTCGCGAAAGACGATTAGCGAGAAGATGCAAACTAATGCCTTCAGGACAGGGAGAAGTCTTTGGCTTTGAAAGTCTCTTGGTTCCAGTATCAGTGGCACCGAGCTGTAGGTAGAGTTTTAAATCAGCACAAGTTCCTAAGCAGAGTTCTGCACAGTAGCTTCAGGCAGCTTCATGAATCAGTTTGATAACTTGAGCAGGGACACTTTTCTTCTCTTCTACGCCTGTATGTGTTGAACGTACCGTAATGTGGACAATCTGGTTATCACAAGTGCATTGCTACAAGAAAACATGCTTACATCTTGGCTAACTCCAGGGTTGGACGCAGGCTTCCGGGAAACACGACTTCTCAAGCTGCCATGATCTTAAGCATCTTATTCCCCTAACCTCTTGGTGCGATAGTGTGCAGTGAGAGACCCCTAGCATCGAAATTCGCAAAGCCTGGTGACAGGCTAGCTGTAGGAAGTCCAGCAGCACTGCTAATACTGCCTGTGCGAGAGTTTTCAGGTCCGAGACGACATTGATATCGTATCCTCTCCGCAAGGAAAGAACCCTTGAGGCAGCCTTGTCTCCGAGGACATCAAGTTGCGATCAAATTTCTCTTGGTGTATTTACAGCCTCTTATAGTCACTTAAGACTCCTTGACTATCATTCCTGTAGTGATCAGCTTTTTGACCGCCATGCCACTTACAACCGCTTGCTTTCTGTAAATACACAGTCATCATTAGCATTATCGAAATGAATCAGCTCCGTCACCAGCCTTACACCGTCCTCGAAATTCGCAAACCATAGCGGCAGTGTTCGACTAAGCATGTAGGCTGAATCGAAGCAGCCAATTTGAATGCACCTTCAACGGGATTAATGGATTTACCTTTGCGATCGTCCATATGCTCTATATCCAGCATGGCTGCGCAAATGTTGTTCAAAAGGTATTAGAAGGATTGAGCCTACCAATTTCCTTCCGAGGTTGTGAATCTGTTCATGTATAGCAAACATGGCGGCGTGAGTCTGATCCCAGTATCCCTTATTGGCTCGATGGCAGTTGGTTAGTTCGCTATTCCTTCGCATTGTTAGAGTCCATCCTGAACCCTGACCAAGGATCTGGGAGTGGTAGGTGGATTATCGAGCCCTCTACTCGCATTATTGTAGAGACAAGAGCGGTTTCTGAGGCACTCTTTGAAAGTTTTCCGAAATGTCTGAACGGTCGAAGAGCTGGCCAAACATCTGTGTTGTCGACGAAGCCGCTGGTTAACTTCAATCCGTACAATCTTTCGCCTTTTCTGAGACTGCGAGCTTGATCCCAGGTATTTTTTGTCCTTCCAAAGGGTCCGTAACATGCTGATAGCATTTTAGACATGTCTACCACTTGGTAGGCAGATCTCCTAGGATGTCAAAATGGTGGATTGCCTAGATATGTTGATTAATTCGAGACGACGTTGTTGTAGGGAACTGGTCTGGTGGGTTTTTGCTGGATTAAACTTCTTCGACATGTGTGCAATTCTAAGTTGTCGCTGTGACCTTCCTCTTTCAGTCACCGCATCTTGAGACGATTGGGCTGTACAACCTGTTAGGACCACTAGGAAGCATGATGCCCTGCTGCTGGTGGCTCTCAAACATTTGATAGCTGATTTAAAATGCTACGGGTGTACTGCATTAATGCCTTACACGGCTGGTATCGTCGACATATTCATTACGCTTGTCAAATTCTGCTGCGAAGTACACTCTCTCCTTTTCCGCCATACATGCATATTTATCGATGGGCTATATTTGTCCGAAGAAGACACCATGCAAATCGTCGAACTTTTTCATGTATTAGCACATGTTTAGAGCATCGAAATATGTCTAGCCAGTCTTCCAAAACCATCACTTCGAAATGCCTTTTGTGACATTTCAAGCATTAGCATACAAAATCATAGCTGGCAAACAAACGCAGCGTATACGAGCGGGAGTCTTACAAACAAGCTCACTATGTTCATGCGTCCTTCCCTCACAGAACTTAGTCGAACAGATTATCAGGCAGTCCGAGGGTGTCGTTCTATGATCCCATTCTGTGTATAGCGATACCATCAATGGTCCGCTTGCTCACGAGACTTTCGGAGAGATAGAAGCCTATGTACCTTGTTCTTCAGATGACTTACACAATTTCTACGAGAGACTGATCGAAAAAACAAATCCTAGATTCCGGTCAGCGGTCACCATGGTATGTATCTGCTCGAGGGGAGCAATGGAAGGACGCCAGAGTTTATGGAGTTAATTGCAGTTCTTCCGTGGCTTCAAGGACAAACCTGCATTACCCGTATCCCTGAGATCTCTCAGCACGCAAGACCTCGAACGCCGACTGTATGAGCCGGGTCGTCGGACCAATCGAAATCGATTTCAATGAAAGAAACGAAGTTCGACTTATTCACAAGATACTTAGCACCTTTTGAAACAAGTCGAAGTCTTTCATCACGAGCCTTACAAAGTCTCAATGAATTGTAGAGATTATCGGCAGGCAGGTTATTGACCTTGACAACATGATCGCTAAGGCATGTCAAAAAGCACTGATGTCTTATATATTTTATTTGCATGGAATTTGGGATAGCTTCAACATGGATCTCCGTGTCGACAATGTTCACCTGAAGAGAAGCTTACGCTTGCCCACCTACCTGTGACCGAGCTTATTGTGTGTCTGCAAGAGACTATCACACAACAAAGCGATGTCATCGATGACAGCTGAGCTGATTCGGTCGATACAAGCAGAGCACGAACCACCCAAAGCTAGAAATCGGAGCTTCAAAGAGGAAATTCGACACCATCAAAAGGGTAGTCAATCGCACCCTCACACAGAGCATCTTGTTGCCTGGAGACAAAGAAGAGTGCATCAACAAGACCATGGAGTGGCTAGACACCCCCGAAGCAGCAGAATGGAAGGTGAAGAACGGACTAGTCCACGGATATTGATACCTGGGCAGCGTGGGGATTTATCAAATGAAGAAGATGATTGCCATCAGTGCAGTATTTTGGTCACCTTGAATGGTCCTGTAAGGAGACGATGAGGTGCTCTTACAGCAGTGGAGGATATAACCGATGCGAGTGCCAGCCCAGCACGAGCCCAGGAAATGCGTCGATTGCAGCGGAGCACACCCAACGGGAGACAAAAATGCAAAGGACGGGCCACGAACAGCTCCTCTCAACGAGTCAGACCAATCTTCGAATAATGCAGTTGAACATGGTGTAGTCACGAGCTAGGATGGAGGCCCTCTCAACGACTTGCGGACACAGGACTTCGACATGCTCCTCATTCAAGCATCGCACATAGTGACATATCGAACACACGTCAACCATTGTCAATGGCCCCATATCAGCCGACCTAGCCAAGGAGCACATCTGCAAGCGCAGCCTGATCTACGTCAACAAAATAAGATCGACCTTAGCGCATCGACAGATTAGTTGCTGCCCTCACCTGGATGTCACAGTCGTCAAGATCTGGACTGAGGAGAATCAGATGCTTGTCTTCTCCGTGTATACTCCACCTCTTGGACTACCATCGGCTGTACGAGTTTGCGAAGTGCGCAGCCCACCCTCGGCGCCATTCAGCCCAGCATTCAAGAAAGCACCTAAAATCTCACCGCAGGGGCAACAATCTTGATATTAGGAGCATTAAATCGTCGCCACCCGGCGTGGAGTGGTGATATAGTGTATGAACGGTTTGGCTATTAACCATCGTGGTAGTAGTATCCGAAAACGAGTGGCTGTTGCGAATGCGGTGGAAGGGTGGTACGCCAAGTGCTAAACATGCATATCCGATCTATCAATTTGATACTACAGTGATTTCGCCCAATCTGGACCGTGCAGGTTTAAAATTGTATGGCGCACACAGTAGTCAGAAGAAACAAGATGGGGAGGAGTGACGGCGCTGCCGGAATTTCGTCAAGGATTACCGTATTGATGTAAACCAAATTCGCCGCCTCCTAACCAATAAGTAGTGCAGTAAGAGCACTGTTACAAAGTCGAGAGACAAAACATCAATTTTGACTTTGGCAACTGAGGCAATTTTGGCAATTGGCCAAAGTTAGGTTTCTTTAGCGCTAAGCCTTCAACTGCTTGAATACGCTGAAAGCGGAGGTCCGGACTTCCGAATGCGCCTCGAGCTCGTATCTCTGTGTTAAGGATATCCTTGTCGGGAATAAGAGTAAATTTGCTGTGTTTTCTCGGTTAAACTCTCTAAGGCAGCCTTCACCCAGGAGACGTGCAGCTCCAAGGGCAGCCCTTACCGTGAGCGGAGCCTTTACCTTATACAAGAGGTATGGCTTATTAGAAATTTCAAGTATTTGGTTAAGAAACCGGCAGACTGCAAATGCATTATCCAATAGGATTTCGGCAAAGACCTGCCCAGAGCTGAAATTCTTGCCAAGAACAATATAAAGCGTTCATGCTTGCTTTATGAAGACCGTTTACGAGGTTGTCAAGCACCCTGTCCTTGACAATTGCCAGAAACTCATCTAGCCGAAAACTAGAACTACCTTGCCAATTCATATTCTTGCCGGAGTATTTACTTCCTTTCACTACAACTCCGCGGTATGGAGAAGGTAGACGTTGTACCTTGTTCGCGTTCACCCTGCAGACACGATGTCTGGCTAAAATATACTCACGCGGTAGTAAAGGATGCCTAACGGCATTTCTACCATAGTAATTAGACCCTCCATACTGTGTTTGGGGGCGCATACCTTTAATCAATCTGGAAACGTCGAATAGATAAGGTCCTTAAATTCAGCATGATCAGGCTGAAGACCTGGAATATCTATTATCTTCCCATACTTCAGTTTGTTCAAGCCTAAGGATTTCCCAGCTTTGGTTTCTAAAGAAAATGGTGCCCGTTAGCACGTTGTATTTCTTCTGGGGCCTTAGTGCTCTCGTTTCTGGTCATGTTGCACGTATGGATGCTCATTGTTCCGTAAGTTGCATTGCGTTGACCCGGATACAGGACAAGTTACTACGAGTGACCAAAGCACAACTATAGCGATTACTACTGGTACGACAACGATAAGTCCACCAACCACAATAAGTTTTCCAACAACCACAACGACAAGTTCGACAACCACAACCACAACCACAACCACAACCACAACTACAACTACAACGACAAGTTCGACAACGACAACTCCCCCAACTACAACGACTTCCACAAGCACAACCACGACAAGTTCCTCAAACACAACGACTTCCACAAGCACAACTACGACAAATCCCTCAAACACGACCACGACAAGCACTACAAGCACTACAAGCACAACCACGACAAATCCCTCAAACACAACCACGACAAGTCCCACAAGCCCCACAACCACAACCACAACGACTTCCACGAGCACAACCACGCCAAGCCCTACAAGCACAACCACGACAAGCCCTACAAGCACAACTACTACAACGGCGTCCTCATTCTCTGACACTACCACTACCACACAAAGCCCACCGGCTTCGTCCTCCTCTCCATCGCTCCCAGCAACAACACCAACAACTGCTACCCAAACCACCACTGCAACCTCCACAAGCACTGTTTCGGTTACCAGTATTACCCCTTTACCCTCGAGAGTAATCAATCCAACTTACACTACCTCAACACCTTTGCCCAGCACCTATCTCTGGGGCTGCCCACCTGACACGCTCTGCGTTCCGCCCAAGGAGAATGACACCTTAGAGAGCAATCCACCCGCTGACACGTACTATTGTTCACCCGATGAATGTCAGCCTGTTGCACCACTACCGCCTATACAACCATATAGACCTGAGCCTTACAATGATACCTGTGCCTGGTACACACCAATAGGTGACTACTTTAATATCAACCCCACATTCTTCAGGCTCAACTTCAACATATTCGCCACTCTTGGCCAGCCACCTTGCACTCAAGTCACTAATCCGTCAACAACCACCATGAAGACAACTACAAAACCGCCAACGACCACGCAACCATCATCATGGTCAACTTCGTCTAGCCTGGTAACTGTTACTAAGCCCGCTTCTTCAACAGGATGGATGGACTGGCAATCCTATGCAACTCAAGTCACCAAGCGTGCACAACTGCCAAAGAGACAGGGCCAGGTTGTTCTTGCTGGCCCGGCATGTTATGTAGTATGCAATCAAGCAGGTGCTGTTTTCCAAAGTGCTGGCCTAGTCCCTGCGCTTTGCGCCCAAGATGGCGAGTTCTCCTTGGCCATGGCCGCCGTTTTCGACTGTACAGCTCAAAACGCGGATGCCAACGAAGTTACCAGCCAAGTTCCAGTCCTATCAGATCCGCTCTCGTACTGCAGCTCACTAAGTAACAATGGTTTCGTTGGTAAACGAGATGTGGTCATGACAGCTGCCTAAAAACTAACTGATACTAACCAACTTGGATTTTTTCACATTCTACGGAGCGATTGGAACTGAAAGAAGTCCTACGCATGAAAATATGGGGATTATGGTTAGCATGACAGATATGATTGAATTCTCATGAGCATATAAAAATCGAACAGGATAACACTCCTTGACATCACGCCTCTGATAGTGAATAGTTCAATTTCAATTCTCATGTGTCTTTTGTTCATTTCGTTTCGACCGTCGATGTATACCGAACCGTGTAAACTGCCCACTTAGATCGTTTTAGGCTGAAGAGAGCTGTCAGTACCCCATGCTTGCATTAATGTCTACAAACATCTTAGCCCAAATGCACATGCTCAGGCCTGTTGAAGCGAGTTCGTCAGACAAATTTTGCAGCTCTCGGCGCCACTTGCAGTCAATAGTCATGACTTGATGCCTACCGTTGACGCTAATACGAGTTGTACCTTAAAGAGCATAACAGGTTAAGTGTGTCTCAACCGGACCTGCCTCGAGGTGGGAAGACCTACTCGTATTACCAGTTCACCGACTCGGTCAGGACCACTGCCGATCAAACTACAATCAGAAGATTTCTGCGACAGGTTGGGTGGTGGATGACTCATGCTCGTGAAAACATGACAGAAGATGCAGACCCAGAAGTTACCAGCATGGCCCTGTTTGAATTGAGGGCATTGCACAAAAGTGCTTAAGCGAGGACGGTGTCGATGTTTGCTCAGCCTTAGGCACAAAGATCCGAACCGTTTATAGTACTCTATTTCCTGATACCGTTGTGAGGGTTGACTCGACCGCAATTCGACACATGATACCGCCTTCTCCGCCTCGATTTTCTGGTGCTGTCCTAGCTGAATCTCAAGTGAGCTAGCTATGGGCCGGCATGACAGTGCAGCCTAGCCAGAAGCACTGTACCGCTGCCTTCATCTCCTATATGGATTTCACCATGTAGCCTCGTCTCACGCTCTCATCCATTGAGGGAGCCGAAGAAGTTGCTCAGCTGCTTTGGCAGCAAGCGCAACTCGTTGCGGCTGGATCCATGCTTCACCGGATGGCACTTTGGAAGAAGAAAGCATTCGGACCCGATTGTGCCTTGACTCTCACGAAGGTTCACAACCTTGGCGGTCTGTATCGATCCAGTTATCAAGGGACAGTGACACATGCCGGTTTCCTTGGTTCTTCATGTCCAGCTTTCTCGTAACTGCACTTAAATTACTGGAATCATAACCTGACGATGCCACATTCATCAACCTGGCCTCCTTCGCGTCACCTTATGCTCACCTTTTGCTCATCTTATGCTCACCTCTATCACTGTTTTGAATATACAACCGCTGCTCTTCAACGCATCCAGGGCATTTGTACGTGAACGATATCGTGTAAAATGGTGAACTCTTCATCGGCTTGAAGAACTCGCACATGCTAGCATTCGCTTGTTACACGAAAGCTATGCCCATCTGCAGCCTTGGACTTGTCGAACTTGCTTGCCAAGAGCATGAGTCCTAGAACAGACGTCTGGTACCGAAGCAAAGGTAAGCCCCACCATCCAAGCTAGTGACCCTGTTGAGCGAAGGCTGAGGAGGGGGACGAATGAACAGCGAGAAAGCGCTGAGCTGGAACGGCACAAAAGGTTTAGTGTTTCCATCAAGAGCGTCAGTGTGGAGTCTCGTGTTGGCTCCTTGGCGTGGCATGCCTGAGGCTTCATGGGACATTGTTAGCCCAACTTCGATTGTCTACCATCCATCACGATCAGCAGATACGAAATTTTCAGCCTACATTCTGCAACTGCAAAGATCAAGAGGGCGCGATCACCAGCTACTCCCAAACACATTCGCAGTGTTTGAAACGCCTTCGCGAATATCACGGATGCAGAAGGTTGCCGACTCTTCAGCATGCCATTGTTGTTGTTCCAGAGTAAGAAAGCAGTTATCCTGCTCCAACCTCATGCGCGTCTGCGTGACGCGGAAAAGCTGATACCACGACACCAATTCGTGTGCCCTCGCAAAAGTCCAAGCTCAGGGATTGGCTTAGGTTTGATCGATCTATGCTCTTTACACCTGTTTGTAGTCAGTAACATCGTTGCCGGCCGCGACACGATCAAGCTGGATAATGAAGCCCGACTGCTCTCCGTCTGAGTCACACTTACGGTACCAAACTATACATATCTGAAAAATGTGCATCTAAACATCTTGCTGCGTCTTGATCAGCGGTATTTGTGCCGAGCCTCCACTACCTTTGATAAGGTGCTGGAGGGTCGTGGGAAACGTACTCCGAAGCGTCTTTCAGGCATCGAACCCACATGCTGCTGTTGATTCATTCGCTGTTCGGCCCAGGTCTAGGCTCTGGTGTTCCTTCGCGCACGAGGTTTGTCAATTTAGTCTTTCGATATGACCCCCCATCAGAAGCACTAACTATTGATTCGGTGAGGCTCTTTTCAGAATTCCTTCGAAGAAGCCCCTGCTCCTCGGGTGACTGGCTACATGTCCAGTTCGACGTTCCAGAAGATCTTTGACCTTTGTTAACGAGTTTCGATTGAATTGAGCTGTGATTGCCGCTTATCGATGGGCTTTCCGGCACTGAACTGCACTTTAATTCAATCTCGACCACCCATCTTCATTTTTGTGCTGTGTTCTATAGCAGTACGGTCACTTCTCCTCTGCTTGCGCAAGCATGGGTCTCTTCGCTGGCACTATGGCTTCAGTGACCATTGTCGCCCTTACTATTACTGGATACGTTCAAGCTGCCACCAATACTTCACAGTTCGCGTATTGGTTGAATCCGCGTGCTGCAGTCATACAAAATACTACTGTCATTGAAGGAGGCATGCTTTATACAGCCAACTACACAGACGGAAAATGGGGTACTGCTGGGTCATACAGCAGTCCGTTTGGTCGCCTGTTTTATATGTCACTGTGCTCATCTTTCAACACATCAACCGATGCCATTGATTCATTCCTCCAACCGCAGAAAGAAAACACGGGCACAACAGCTGTCTGGACTGGCGGTGCATTGTTTGCAACCGACTACGAATGGTACACTTATGGGTAAGCTCGACTTGGAAGAAAGCGTTCGCTCCAGACTAATAATTGCAGTGGTCTGTCTGCAACACCACGTAAGTCTACTGACATCAATGTCATGCAAGGAAATGTCTTCCAGAAAAGTGCCGCTCAAACATTATGGGCACCGACAATCAATGGCAACTATCCGCCCGAAAATTCTCGAAATGTTTCCAACTACTTCGCTTTCGGGGGCTATACAAGTGCCCCAAGCGAAAGCCTTGGTTTCTGGTTCGGTGGTCTCCAAGCTGCTAACGGTGGTATTATCAACACAATAGTCCAAACAAACAAATCAGACCAGGCAAATACGACAGCAAAGAACCTCGTTAAGGTGGACATGTCGTCACCTGGGAAGGCACTCTGGCGGAATCTTACCTGGCCTGACTGGCTTCAGCCTCGAGCTGAGGGTGGTCTTGTCTGGCTTCCATATGGTGATCAAGGAATTCTACTTGCTTTCGGTGGCGTGGATCTACCTGGCGACCAAGGCTTAAGTAGATTACTCTTGACCCCTACTCAGCAGGCCGTGACCAACAATTACATGACAAACATTGCTGTTTATGACATTGCGAAGGACATATGGGCGCTACAGCCAACGCAAGAAAAGACTTCTCCGTCACAAATGGCTCAGTTTTGCACAGTCACAGCCTCAGCAGCGGACAACAGCTCACAATTCATTTATGTCTATGGTGGATATGACGGGACTTTTGGACATGACAAAGCTGCGTACGATTCAATCTGGGTCCTGTCGGTCCCTGCTTTTCAGTGGACGAAACTTACCGATGGTACTCCTAATCACCGACGATTCCGCCATACATGTGTTTTGCCCAACCCTACACAGATGCTCTCGATCGGCGGTGGTACTGATCAAGCCAACCTCGTCAATCCTGACTGGCTTGATGTGTATGACCTTAACGTTGGAGCTTGGACTCACTTCTACAATTCTAGCTCCACCGCTTTATACATAGTCCCGTCAGCCATCACGAATCAAATTGGAGGCTCCGCAAGCGGCGGTTTCACTGTGCCATCAGGCCTAAATGACACAGTCACTGCCTTGCTAAACACAAAATACCGCAAACAGATCACTGGATACTCTCCATACAACTACTGCACGCCCAGCACAACGTCAGATCCGCCCACTCATACCAACACGACGATTACACCTAGTCCTTCAACGGTTACAAAGACATCTGCACCATCTCCAACTCCAGCTTGGCAAACCCCAGTCATTGCCACTCTCTCCACTATCGCTGGTCTCGCCATTCTCGGCGCTCTCTTCTTCTTCTTCTGTCATTGGCGCCGCCGTAAGTCCGACAAAGAAGGCAATAACAAGCGCCGCAGTATTATCTCCTGGATGCACAAGTCCAACCTCAAGCAACCACCATCGGATCCAGATACGGAGACCACAGCAGTTAATCAGAGCGATTGCTTCAGCATGAAGGGCATTGACAAAACCTACGAGATGCCCAGCAATGTTACCTCCCCGGGCGGCGTTCACGGCCACGGTACCCCACGCGTCGTTAGCTCCCCCTCCTTCGGTGGTGAAATGGAAAGCCCCATCCCCCATGAGATCATGACACACCCGGCACGCGACTCCATGTCTATTGGGCAGCACCCGTACTATCCCCATAGCATCCAAGGCGACTTTATTAACCATTCTGTGCGGTCCGACAGCATCTCACCCCCATCTCAAAGCGGAGTCCCAAGCACCCTCAGTGCGGCCGTGAATCCGCACGGTAGTATGTCGCCCTTCGAGCTTGCGCATGGCCAAAGCCACGACAACCTTTCGCACGTTCCGAACGACAACGTCCTCGACATTTCGAGCGCGAGCCAGTCTGTCTCCGGCGCCAATCAGCAAATACACTCCCCACTACCCACGATACCGGCTGTCGCGCGAAAGCCAGTTAGCCCTGATATGCGGCCGGTTACACCTGCTCAGCACGGACCAACGGCCGACGCATCATAGGCATCAGAGCAGTTTAAGCAGCGATGTGCTAACGTTGCCCGTCGCCGGGTACAACCGGGGATCTGAGGAGAAGTAGGATGATTGATATGCTGCCAGTCTTCAGTGAGTCTAGTTGTGTAGGATCTAGTGCAAAACGAGACTAGTGGGCCATTGAAGAGTGCTATCAGGAGGATTTGGGTGATTGAAGCAGTTAGCGAAATTGCAGTATGATTTCATGATTAAAAGGTGGGACGATCTTTGCGGTACTTGTCTCGATGATGAATGGAATAGTGATAGCAGGCATTACGAAGGTAGCTTTCTTTCGTGTCTATACTTGAATTTAATTCTTTAATGATGCTACTCACAGTTAATTTGAAATTTGTACCTTTCTTTAATGATACCTAACCACCCTATGCTGTAATCTGGAAGTGCGGTAATGCTTATCACTACTCGCTTCTGCATCATGGGATAAGACCTCGCGGAGGTGGAACCCGAGGACGAGCCAAGAAGTGTTGAATTAACGATATAAAATACCTAGGAGGAGCAAGACTGCTGGCATGCGTTGGATAGAGATGCTGGACCTACTGGTGAGTGCAACGCACGCAACCATCGCCACTAAGGAAGCGGAAGATCGATACGACGCGAATGAACCTTGATGACCGATAACTCACCACGCACTCGAAACATGCATTAGGTTGACCGCTGGTGAGCACAAATATTGCGTTACAAAGACGTCGGCATTCCCAGTGTTCCATCGATTTACTCCATCATTATGGTAAAGTTAATTGCTGCATACTACGCCCATACTGAGTGCTGCCAATCAGCGTTCGCCTGTCTTCACCAGCTGTTTGTATTAAGATTTAATCGTTACTTTTCTGCCCCTTTTCGCTATGAAGTAGTATTCAGTAGCTCGAGCACGCCTAACAGGATGCCTAGAACTGATAGACCCCCTCCTAATTCAAGACTGTGACTGAATATACTTGTATTTCATTTACACTCAAACCCTATTCACTATTCTTTTTTCCTCTCCAGGAGCTGGCAGCCACCATGGGCGAAATCAAAAGTTAGACGTGTCAAGCGCAACGAACATCAATTAACTTCATTGCATTAATGTTATCGCGTGGAAAGGCCACGAGCAAATGGCAGATATATTGGTGTTGAAATAGCTTTGAATTCTACAAGAGATACTTGTAGATCGCTATTGAATCTAGATAGCCAATTGGATCCCGCACGCCCACAAACATAGTGGATTAACAGAGTCTGCTTGCACAATGGTGAAATTCGTTCATAACGTTGGCTGGCTTGCCGGACGGAGATGGGCTTACTACACGCTTCCAGGGAAGCTCCTGTAATACCCTGGCAATTCAGCGACGTGGTACTTTTTGCTCTCTTGGTCCGGACGTCCCGATGACCGAGTATCTTCTACTTCGTATGGCTGGTGTTGGTTTCCTTGAGAAATAATTGATTCTCGTAGTTTAGTGGAAGCCCCTGTCCCTATCGTGGATGATGCTCTGTTGGAGGAGGTTTGATGGAACTCCTTTTTGCGATGATGGCGGCGGGCAAGGAAATAGGCAAGGATAATGAGGAGAGCGATGCCGACCACGCCTCCTGTTACGCCACCCGCTATTGCGCCTGTATGAGAGCGATCTTGTGAAGTTGGTGGAAATAGTGTTTGGGAATCATTACGTGAAGAATTCTGTGGAGGTGGTGAAAATGCTGTTCGCTTCTGTAAGTTATGTGGCATATGTAACTTTGTTACAAGACTTACCAAAGGTCGAGGCTAGCATAGGATCGCTCCAGACTGGCTCCACGTAGCTGTTGTTATAGTACCCTTTCACCATGTCTGGACGGTCGTATGGCTCAGCTGCAGCATCGTAGTGGTCTTTCCAAGCGGACTCGGTCATGTCAAAGATACCTAAACCGCTGGCCCAAGGATCAGGATCAGCACCATATGCATTACGTGTGCTTGGAAGTCGACCGCCAAACGACATCATTTGCCGCTTGCCAAGTATGGTGCAAGTGTGGCTGCATCGTCGTACCGTCGTGTTAGAGGGTGATCGGAACCAGGTAAATGCTGGTAATGACAATGTATAGACGCTGAGGTAACCCAGATCATCGGGATGGTTGAGATCGTAGGTGTAGTTTGTCATTCCACCGTATATGAATCTATGGGTCTCGATCAGCATTTGACGAGTCACATCAATGAAGGCTTACAGCTCGTATGTTTTGCGGTCTGCGGAAGCACTCCCTACGACGCAAAACTCGGTACGTGGAGGGGGAATGTCACCTGTAGCCTTTTGGACATACCAGGTCTTCGAGTCCACATCATAAAGAATGACATTCGACATGTTCATGAGGAAAGTGCCGCTCCCAAACTCGTTGTTCTTTTGAGGTGGATTTACACCTCCAACAATCACTATGTATCCTTGCTTACCGAAGTTTGGTGCGATGACAGCCTGCGCTTGGCTAATGAAGCCGCTGTTTCCCGGAATTGATGTTTTCGTATTGCTCCAGGTACCAGTTGAAGCGTCATACTGTACAAAGTCTTTAACTAGTACAGAAGGCAAGCTGGCGTTGATCGAACCCCCTAAGCTATAGAAAACTGAATCACTTGCTGTCCACGCGGCGCCATATGGAGCACTAGAACCAATTGACAGCCCATTTTCCGCCGGATTCTTTTCTCGAGACCAATAGATTGTCCTGCCACCCGGCTGAAACGACCATAAGTCAGTCCGCATATCAGGAGTTGCATTCGTTGTACGGTATGGCCATCCTCCGTATCTGAACACCTTGTTGAGCGTTTCGTCGTACCATAGCGACGGCGATCTCATGGGGTGTTTCCCCTCAGTTGGTGCGGAGTTATTGGAAATTAATACTGAAATGTTAGTCCATGATTGAGTCAAGTCGACTGAAAATGTAGGGTACACTGGAGCACAATTAGCTTCGTTAGAAATGACCGAGCTTTCACCATACACCAGAACTTTTGTAATGTGCCATTGACCATCTCCCAGTATTCTCCACCCTCAATGTAGAGCCAGCTGCCCACGACTATGGCTGGAATAAAATCGATCAGTGAAAATGCTTAAGAAAGCTAGAAAGCCTCTCGCCTACCGCTCTGCCAGAAACATTCCGTAATCGTTGGGCGTAGGAGCCCGGCATGGGCGTAAGAAATGGTCAAAAAGCCCAGCAGCAAGTCCCTGAACATTTTGCGGTTGTAGAGAGCAAATTTTGAATACTCAAGAGCCTCAAAGAACAGCTACATTTGAGCACGCAGTTATATCATTCGTCAGAGAATTTCTTAGCCCACTAGAGTCGAATAGAGTATGGTCACCAAGTCTTATTTAGCCGTACAATACCCTGCTTTAAGATCATTTCTCGCTTCTACTCTGTATACTTCGCGAGATATACGACATAGAAGCTTGGCATTATCAATCTAAACTCAGCCTTTCTCACTTTGGAGATAATACTTGGAATGCCAAGCTTTTCGCCGAGTTTACCGAGTTCTCTTTTGTAGAATTGTCCCTAATACGAAACAACAAAAAGCAACAGGACAGATTAGTTCAGTGTTCGTGATCGGCTTTAGATTAGGCATGGTCTAAAAAACAGCCAAGCGTGATCGAGGATCTCGCAAGAGGGAGCTTTTCGGGGGCATCCACGTCACACCATCCACCGTCCATGTAAGTTGGGAAGGGTTGGTATCTCAACCAGCTCAGAACCTATTTACGAGATTGCTGCTTCATAGGCAGGTAATGTAAAGCAAACACATAATATTACAGGCATAGGCCTGCAGACATTGACATCATTGAAGAAACCCAGCTCAACTGTTTACCTGCGGGCATTTCAGTTGCTCAAGCAACAACATGCGAGTATGTGTCGCACATGGCTGAACAAGCAGCATCCAAATTTCTACTAGGGACTCATGCTGAGATATGCCTAGCGTCATACCAAATTGAGGTAGGATTACCCTGCCAATTTTCTGTGCTCGTGAGGAACACCTTAGGCCTCGTCTTGGTTATGCTTGGGAATCATGAAAGCAACATACTCTGCGGCTCTGTCGGGTAGAGTGAGACGAGTGTCTGCAAATATCAGCGCAGAAATTTTTGAAACCATAGGTTGTGTGAGCATATCGGATGTCAAGGTCTCTTTGCCAAAGCGGAACAGCCACTATGAAAGTCTGAAAAGGCGTTCGCTTCGACACAATTTACCTTGCATTCATCGACGAAAAGGTAGCATCCTCCGAGCTCTGCAGCCAAAGACCCTACACGCCTTGTACTGTTATCCATCTAGCCCCTCCGCCACAACCGATAGCGGCATGCTGTGACCGCCTCTTATTTGGAATACTTTATGTGAGTGATCTTCGGCTTTAAAGAATGAGTCGTTTCGATACATCCAACCACAAATGCCGACGGAAGACCCCTGAAAGTTGCTTCGTCCCCCTACCGCCACATCATGAGGGAACGCCAGGCCGTTCTTTTTAGGAAGAAAGAGAAAAAAGAACCCCCTTTTCTGTGCAATTACAGTGCAAATCGTCCTCTCCAAACAGTAGACTAGTCTTTCTATATCTCCCTAACGTATAAGTTGGCACATCAGAGTCTGCCTTATGCCGTAAACAAAATGTCGGCTCACACTTCTTTAATTTTCCAACCATGGCACAAATAAGGACTTGCAATTGCTTTTTGCATGCATGACATAGTGTAAATCAGAATTTTACATCCACCACATGCCACAGCGAGAACACTCACGTGGTTTCCTTTCTTTCTTATCAACAAAATAGCTCCTTTGAAAAGCCAGCTTTAGACGCAGTTTGAGACGTCTATTTAGTTGTATGCCTGTTGCTAGCTATAGATGCAGAGCCTCAAAGCGACATTCTTCTTGTGTGCCAGTCCTCCCAGAAGCTCCGCACGTTTGCGCAGAGGTGCAGAGCAATCCCCGCCGTAGAATGGTGTCTGCCTGGGTATCTTCATGTAGAACACCTTGCGGGGAAGGTCCTTGCAGGTTGGTTATGTGTCCGAGCACCTGGCGGTTGTTTCTCTAGGGGTATTGCATAGTCTAACAGTGCGGAAGATTGCAATGGAGGCGGGTCTTTCCTCGCTTGGAAGACCTCTCATTGACGCCTACGAAGAAGCAAGTAATGACCTCTCGATGAAGGACTCGTGTAGCTAGTGACCGTATAACCGGATGAGCAATTTTTTACCAGCACGATGTCCAGGGTCTGCTTAATTGTTTCTCCTCAGTCCATACTGCTGTTTTCATAAGATATGAAAGAATGCTGGCTCTCGACATACACCTCCTTGATGGACAACAACACATTACTTCTCCAGTTACTGCTCCGAGACTTATGAATAGAGCAACGATTTGAATATTAACCACATAGCTGCGGCTGCCATACCACAAGAACAAAATTTCCAAGGACCATCAACGAAACCCAGAGCTCAAAGCTCAATAAGTGGCCAAACAGTATCAAAGCCGGCAACCGCCTCGGTATCACTATCAAGTCCAGCCAGCAACGTGTGGACAAATCCAATGAGAACAAGCACGCACGGTAATAACCAGCAGCTCATCTGCGTCAACCACTTTCGCATCGCCAGTTGAAGTCCTCGTGCTGATCTGGCAGTATACGTTGTATTCCACATGGTCCAGGATAGTTTTTCCTGGTGTAATGAGCGGTTCCCTAGCGGGAGATATAGTCGCTATAGCCCCTCTACTACGGGCCAATTCATCTCCCTAATGGACCCTTTTTCGTAATCGCTGTCCTCTGTCGTCCTTGCAATCCACCAGCACCAACCGCTCGTTTGACATGCCTTGAGCAGAAAAATCAACGCCGGACGCACTCAATCTGGGTCAGCACGGGTTGTAATTAACTAAAATAGTTAGCATCTCTGTCTTAGCAGCTCGACGGGCTACTAGGGGTCATCGATCAGCCTGACTCGCACGAAGGGAGCCGAAGCAGCACAACCGTACGTAAGAGGGTTTATGAATCGATGATATAGAGGAAAGCGACCTCGCAAATGCTATACGCTAAGAAGGACTGTGGAAGAAATAAGGTTGGACCAGCAACTTTAGCGTGGTTGTATTGCAATTGCTAACATGCCTCAAGCGAAGACAGGCTCAGACTAGAGAATGTGAGACTAGCAAGAGCTTGAGACAGCGGATATATATGTGAAGCTATCAATTCATCAGACCACTGAGAACATTCGTCTAATCATGTCCTATCGTCCCTGTCATAGTAAAATACATTTGTTAATTGGTATCATTCATGCTATACCCTTAGCTCAAATCCATCCTATCGTCACCATCATTACACCTACCCCCATAATCATTTGTCTTGCCGCCAAAACATATCATGCTTCTTCACACCATACTCTACGAACCTCTGAACAGGAACTGCATATCCTCCGGCGATAACTTCCCCATCGCAATCTGATCATTGTTGATGGTGCCGTTGATTAGATTGGCTTTCTTCTCTTGTAACAAGACAATCCTGCTCTCCACACTGTCCTCAATACACAGCCTTGTGATGACACACGGTCGTCGTTGCCCAATTCTGTGGCAGCGATCAGCACTCTGCCACTCTGCAGCAGGGTTCCACCATGGGTCAATGATGAAGACTCTACTTGCTTCGGTCAGGTTGAGCGCGACACCACCAGCTTTAAGAGACACAAGGAAAACTTCAACTTCGACATTATTCATGAAGTAATCGATTGACTTCTGTCGTTGGGTTGGGGTCATGCTTCCGTCAAGCAGGACTGTGGTAAACCCAGATTTCTGTAATCGCCATTGGACGAGCTGGAGCATCGAGGTGAATTGGGAGAAGACAATGGATTTGTGGGTTTGTTTCTTGCTTCGGAGTTTGTAGAGGTCGTAAACCAGCATCTCGATCTTGGTCGATGAGGTCCAATTCTCCATTCGGATCCTGTTGATGATAGAATTCTTCTTGACGTTCTCCTCGTCCTGCTCGATCTCTGGCTGGTCCCAGTCAATATTAAGAGCAATGTGGCAAGCAGGACAATCTGCGTCACCACCTGTACCCTCGAATGAGCGGATGTAGTTCTTGGCGCACTGGCGACAAAAATCGTGCCGACATTTCGATCTAATAGCCTCTTCTGCCGGTTCATCGCAGATGCAGCAGACGAGAATGTTCTGGCCCCCTTCTGCAGATTTCTTCAGAATAAGATCAGGATGATCGGCAACTTGTCGCATCTGCATGATCAGACCAAAGATGTTGGCATAGTTGTTGAGCATGACACCCTGGGCAACGTAGGTATCGAACTCTCGGGCGGAATTGGACATGATACTTTGTGAGAAGTCGCATTCCGCCATGCCGAAAAATTCATTGTGGATGATGACTTCTTTCGGCGGCAGCTCCATGGATGAAGTCTGGTCCCGCTTGAGGCGTCGCAGCATGATCCGGTCTGTGATGAGTCGGAGCTTTCGGAAACCCTCTTGGCGGATGGCTTCACTTTCTCCTCCTGTGACAGGGTTAAGGATCTCTTGGTTGAAGACAGAGACGTGATTAAAGCCGCTGTGCTTACACTTCACACACAGTTTGTGAGAATCTTGCTCCCAATGTAGTTCGGCACATTTGCATTGTTTGCAGAAATAGCAGGCAAAGGGCTTCACGTTTAGGAACCGAAGCAACGAGAAGAACTCGCCGATTCGATTCTGGACTGGAGTGCCGGACAGACACCATTTGTAGTTGGCCTGAAGGGCAAAGCAGGCTTTAGCAACACCTGTTGTTCGTGTCTTGATGCTGTGTGCTTCGTCCAGGATGACACGATGGAATTTGATGGCATGAATAACACTGTCTTCTTTAACCAGGCCATCGCCACGGGACCAGCCCTTATTCTCTTTTCGGTAAATGGATTCGAGACCTGCGTAAGAGATCATGATGACATTGTACTTCTGTAAGTCCTTCTTCGTCATAAGTTTGCACTTGGGGTTGGCAGAGACGTGGTAGACAAGAACATTTAGCTGGCCACTAGTGTAGTCTGTGATCTCTGTTTGCCACTGCATCAGGGCTACCGGGGGCACAACAACGAGAGTGGGCTGTTTCGCGGGGAAGTCGGACATGATTAAACTACAGGCTTGGATGGTTTTGCCCATGCCCATCTCATCACCAAGCAGACCGCCTCTGTAATGAGTTTTCTCTTGCTTCATCAACCAGTCAAGACCTTCGAGTTGGAAGGGTTTCAGCTTTCGGTTGATATGCTTTGGTTGCTCGGCTACCTCCGGTTTGATCGGAGGCTCATTCTCAAGGTCTTTCCACATGGTCTTGATCTCAGGGTGTTGGATTTCGAGACGTGATCGCTCTTTGGCAGCACGTCGTCTTTTCTTGTCCTCCATCATCCTCAGCCTTCGGGTTCTCCAGTCGTTACCGGCAATTGTGGTATTAATCGGGGCAGCAGGTACATTATTCGTATTACCAGCGTCGTCGTCGTCATCGTCGTCACTGTTGTCGATGGTTGTAGTGACATTATCATCAAACTCTGACTCTTCGGCCTGGCTGTCGAGCTCACTGAGCTCGGACATGTCGCTAAGCTGAGGGGCTGGGGCGGATTTGCGGGCTGAGCCACGGATTGGGACAGGTCCACTTGGGAGGGGTGGTGTAGCGATCAGATCCTCATCTTCACTATCGTTGACGATGGAACCGTCTTGACTGTCATCAACCATAACATGGCGGTTTGTCCGGGGGCGTGGTAGGGGTTTGAGCTTGAAGTCGGCCTTGTCCTCTTCGTCCTCTTCACTATCGTCTGGACTAGAAGGTATATGAGCCGACTTCCTGCGCTTGAAGGGTCGCGGGCGACTGTCAACTTCGTATTCCTCAGCCTGTAGCTGTGTAGCGATTTTCTCGTCGTGATCGGTGTCGGCGTAGCTTTTCGGGACTGTTACACTTCCGGCTCGACTTTGTCGAGTTCTCTTCCTGGTGGCTTGTAGTTGTTGCACCCTGGCCGTAGCACTAATACGAGCAGGCTGCATTTTAGACTCAGATTCCACCGGTGTGGTGACAGAACTGGTATCTGGCGTCTCATAATCGCTGGCATCGGCCGAATCTGCCCCTGAGGTGGATTTGGATCGGGTCATGCTTGTCGGGCGGCTGAGTGACTCTGATTTGATTGTAGGTCGACCGGGAATGATAATACCAGAAAAGATAGCCTTGGTATCGGATGCCTCGAATGTCAATATCTCTGGCTCGTCGGAGTCAGGTATTTCCTCTTTCATGGTAACATGCTGTTTTCGTGGTCGACCTCGTGCCCGGGAAGAGGCAGGGGCCGGCTCGGGGGTGGCAACTTTCGGCGCTACATCACTGTCAGCCAAGAATATGGACTGGGAAATGACTGCTTACTGCTCGAGGCACTCAGCCGAGTGCTACGTCTGGTGGCACTCTCTCTTGGGCGAGCCATGGTAGAGCAAGGCAGGAGAAAGTGGTGGTGTGCAGCTTCTCACAGGTGTGTTTGCCTGTGGGAGAAGTTGAGAAGGCGTGGATTCCTGGAGATGAGGGAAGGCAATGTACGCTAAATCGCGTGCTGCAACCACTCTACGCGTGATTGTCCCCAATTATTCGCGAAAATTGCTCTGGAAGTGGAGCGTTGTTGCCTTGTTCTCAGCCCCTGGAGAGATCGATTTGCCACCTCTAATCGATACGATCGATAGGCGATAATTAAGTCTGTCAGGGCACCACGCTTGCCCACCATTTGGATTGAAAGGCAGAGAGCCTGCCATTGTGCCCCCCCTTTGTGTCATGTTACGCACTATCCTCGACATCTAATGACATATCGCCTTGTTCTTCCGCAAGCGACACTATTTCATAAACTCTTAGACTTGCGCTTAGGCTCTGGTACATAATCACGCGTGTCCCTCTGGCCGATGATATAGTGCAGTGAGTGAGAGCGACTACCTATCAACATGTAGGTTACCGATCGATTGAATGCTTGACCTCCCGTTAATGACCCTAGGGCAAATCGACCGGGCAGACGAAGTGGCGGGAATAGTATTCGTGGACCGTAAGTGCAGTGGCACTACCTTCACAGCCCTGCTAATAGCTGCTCAGACAATCGGCTCTAACTGACTTCCTTGCCTCCCACAACATCTCTGCACAGCAGATCAACCTCGACTACCAAGCTCGACTAGCTCGACAGCAAGCTGACCAGGCCGCTGCCGCCGCCGCTGCAGCCAACGAGGAGAACAATGCGAATGGATCTGATGATGACGAGGATGTCGCCGAACAAAAGAAGCGAAAGCGTAAGGAAGAGAAGGCCATTGCCAAGATCAAAGCCAGCAAGGAGTTCAAGCGACGCAAGTTCGAACACCATCGTGCAAAGGATTCTGATGACGATGAAGAGACCGACGATGACGCCCTGGCTAGGGACATGATGAAGAAGCCACAGAAAGCACCCCCGAAGCCGGGGCAATTCGCTAACTGTGAGACATGTGAGAAACGCTTCACCGTCACGCCGTATACTCTTGCCGGTGTCGATGGCGGTTTCCTGTGTACCAAGTGTGGCAAGGAGCTGAAAGACGAGAAGTCGAAGGCCGAGAAAGCCGCTGCGAAAAGCAAGAAGAAAGCCCTTGTACCGAGAGTCCGAAAGCGTCAACAAGAGAGTGACCGCATGGAGGGCAATGTGAAGCTTGGTGCCAAATCTCTCGTTGAGCACTGTGTGCGGAAGGTGGCTGACGTGGTGAATGACATTGAAGATTTTGGTGACCTGCCTCAGAATCTCCTCGACCGACTCAGCCAGATTCTGTCCAAGAAGCGTGTCCTGACCCCGAGAACTCTGCAACTGTTCTTGCAACCTGGTATTGACCGCATAGCTGTCTACGACTGTGCCAAGCTAGAAACCGAGGATTTTAATAAGATCTTCGCCTTCATGCCCGATGTGGAACGGGTCAACTTTCGGTTTGCAGGCCAACTGAAGGACGAACCTTTTCGCTACATGATTGAGAAGAACCCCAAGTTACGCCATCTGCAACTCGACGCAAGCAATCTGATTACAGATGCCGCCTGGACTGATCTCTTCTTGCATCGTGGTGATCAGCTTGAAACGCTCAAGCTGTCAGCACTCAACGATTCCTTCAGAGATGAAATAGTTGAGATAATGGCTAGCACCTGTCCTAACCTAAAGCGACTGAAATTGAGAAAATGCTCACACATGACCGAGCAGTCTATCAACTTCATAGCAAGCATGACATCCCTCGAGCACCTATCGCTAGCCATCGCTCAAGAATCTTCCGCCGAAAGTCTGGTCAACTTGATTGATAGCGTTGGTTCCAATTTGAAGACGCTCTGTCTGGAAGACTACTGCGATGCCGATGACAGTGTGCTCGAAGCAATCAAGAACAACTGTACACAACTCACTAAGCTACGACTTACTGGCAGCCCATCCTTCACAGACAACATGCTTGCCAACCTTTTCGATGCCGCCTGGCCTAACCCATGCATACGCCATATCGACCTCTCCAGCAACCGAGACATGGATAGTGCCATGGGCCCTAACGACGAAGATGATGAAAACCCAGTGGGATTCGGTTCGAATGCCATGAAAGCCATGATGGTGCACTCCGGTAATAAGCTGGAACAACTAGACCTACACTCAAATCGGCATGTTGGTAAGGAGGTATTGCTCGACGTCTTCGATGGGGTGAAGCAGTATCCAAACCTCAAGGATATCGACCTGTCTTTCGTCACACATGTTGATGATGTGGTCATGACAGGTATCTTCAAAAGTTGTCCAGCACTGGAGAAGCTTGCTGTTTTTGCTTGCTTCTCGGCGAGAGAGGCTGTCATACCGCAGGGTATTGCTGTCATTGGGCTGCCGAACGCGCAGTCGGCTGTCGAGACTGTTGGTGGTGCGTAAGAAAGCTAGAGATTCCTGTACTTGTCCACCTAGCGCGTAACACTGATACTTCTATGTGATAATTGATGTACACTTGTAGCGCGTGCACATTCTTAATGACTACATAGTAGCTTCAAGCACATGCTACCACTAGCCATCTTTCAAAGGCTGCTTTTCCAAGTCGTGAAGGGATACATGGTCTTTATGAACATGCTATCTACCTGATTCGGGCTCCTCGACAACTGACGTCTGCCATCCCATGCCGCTCATCCAGCTTTCCTATAATGCTCTTGCACATCTACAAATAGATCTTGGCATCTTCACCACTTGAATGACTCAAGGAAGAGATGAATTTCAGGATCCAATATCAGAAACAGTTCCACTGATGGATTGTTTGCGTGGTTACACCGCGATGGGCAGCAACCAAATTCAAAGTCCCGCCAGAACGATATTCTTTCTGCTGAGTACTCCCGTCAGACTGTCCCAGTTTTTTGAACTTCGAATAATACCTTGAACGCGGTCAACAACCATCTGGCAACCTCAAGGACGCTAGGCTGGTCAGTAAGGTTAAATGCAAACACATTTGGGAATACAGCACACGCAAGATTATGTCTTTCACGCTCCTTGAATTTTACCTCCTACGCCCCTAATCTCTCCTGGTAGCAAGATGTTTTTGGTGGCATATGTTTCACGCCTCCTGGTATCCTGTTGGTTGTTGCCTCTGTTGCTCCAAGGAGCCGAAGTTAGCACCAAGTACGTCTTTTTGGCCACAAACGACTCTTTGCTAATTCGAGAGCAGCTTTGTTCGGAGTTAATCTGGGCTGACTTGTCTGTAACAGATTCGCAATGGTATAAGATCATGCACTAATCTGATACAGGACTGCCGTTTACTTCAATTCCCAGGGGCCCGTGGCAGCCGCCCGAATTCCTGGGGACGAAACGTATCGAGCATTCATACACCATAGTGTCAATGGCTCCTAACAAATCAGCTGGATGAAACCGACTAGACTGAAGCTGTTCTGCGGGCACTGGATCTTGTGCGGGAGGAAGCTTGCAAGACTGCAGGTGATGCCCTTCGAATTAGTGCTATAAATTATCCTGCACACTTTAGCCAGCCAGCTATTGGTATTGCCCTCCATGCTGCCGAGCGCCTGGACGATCGTTCAACCACTTCATTCGAACAAAATGCCCACCTGAAAACATATTGTACGTTGGCAGTCAAACACGACTTGATAAAGCTATTTCTTTGGTGAAAGGTTTGGAGAAGCCATATGCCCATGTGAGATAGAACTCTATCTTCAGCCATACATCAAAACAGAACTTGAGACTCTAAATTGGATCGTCTATTAAACTGGTGTTCCTATAATCTGTAATTTATCACACCGCCATCTAACTTCTAGTAGGTATCTATTATCAAAATCCTCCACATACGAATCATTTCAAAAAAAAAAGGCTAAACACGAACACAATCAATGATGCGTCTCCATAATCTCCCTTGCAATCCTGCTCTTACTCCTAATCTTCTCCCCTTTAAACACCAACACCCACGGCACAATCGTAAGCAGCGCCGCAACACCGCCCAGCAAACTACTAGCACCAGGAAATCCCAGCCTCCTGAACATAACCTCCGAAAACAACGGGAACACAGCGGCTAACATATTCCGACAAAAGCTCTGGCACGCCAACGCGCTGCTCGCGTAGCGATGGTAGACGTCGGCCAAGTAATTGAATACGGCGAGGTATATGCTGAAGATGCCCATCATGGCGCATCCGATACCCAAGCACGGAACGATCCAAGGGATCGAGGAGTGCGACGTCCATCCGAACCAGAAGAGACCGATGGGCAACAGCGCGGCTTCGAGGCAGGCGAAGTAGAGACGGCCTTCAGGCGCGGACAGGAGTTTCGGGTGGTATCGTTTTGCGATTTTCTCTTGGGCGATGGAGATGGCCAGGATCAAGAGCACGCCGACGATTAGGGAGGCGAAGGTGGCGCCCACTTGCTCGGTTGTGAAATTGTGGTTGGTGCGGAAAACCAGTGGGAGTACGTTGAGCGTCATGTATAGCACGCCCCAGGCGAAGGCGGCCCAGAGTGAGAAGAAGAAGACCACGGGTTCGGTGAACAGGAGTTTGAAGGGCGTGGTGAGCGAGAGGTAGATCATGTGGGCTATGTTTTTCTTGGCGGCGTCGGCGGGGACGGTGTAGCGGATTGGTCGGTTGGGGATTGCGATGTTGCTGTCTTGTGTGGTGATGGTGGTCTGATGTTGTTGTTGGACGGCATCGAGGTATTTGTTTATCTTGGTGGCTTTACGAGACAGGAGAACCGAGCCGCGAGTCTCTTTGAACAATACAACCATGCCGGCCATGACAGTGCCGAGGGCGATGACTTGGTGCCAAAAGACCCAGCGCCAGTTTGTGCGAGGGACGACGAAGCCTGACAGCATAGGTCCGAAGCCCGTGCCTGCTAGTGCGGAAGCGGAGTAAAGAGCCATTGGTGTGTTTCTGTGCTCCGAGTGATAAACGTCACTGATCACCCCGCCGACCATAGTGGCAAACGTTGATGCGCCGGCACCGACGAAGAAGCGAGCGACGAGCATCCCGGCGAAGGAGTTTGCAACGGCGCAGCCTATGAGCGCAACGAAGAACATGAAGCCGGAGAAGAGGAAGACTGGCCTACGACCATTGAGTTCAGACAATGGGGCGAGAAACATAGGCGAGCAGGCGAAGCCGACACACCATGTTGTCACGCCAGTTTGAAAAGCTTCATTGCTGACATGGAATTTCGCTTGGAGGGGTGCTGAGGCGATGGAGTAGGAGCCGGCAGAATAAGCTGCTATAAAGGTCGAGGCGCAAGACAGAAACAGGCAGATGTTCTTTCTTGTTGCGGACCACTTGAATGGTGAGCCATAGTGCTTCAAGTTAGGTGGCTTGATCGTGTCTGTTCGTAAATCTGTGGTGGTAGGTACTTCTGTATCGAAGGTTAGGGTTTCAAATCTGATCTGGCCCTGCTCCGATCCGTTATCCTCGGCAAGGTTTCTTGGCGTAGGATTGCTGCTTCGACCCGAGACATGACTCTTTGCTTGATGAAGCGATTCTAGTTCCCTATTTGATTCAACACTTGGACTTCGGGATCGGGAGGTCATGGTTGCAGATGCGCGTGGCAGCCACGTGAGGTTAATCGCGAAAGAGAGGTGCGGAGTAACAAGTTGAGGATGGCAGAACTTTTGAACCAAATTATGGTTGGCACAACATGACGCAGGGCGAGCTTGCACCGAAGACTTCACAAAAGGCCTTTTTAGCGGCATATCAATTGCCATTTTGGGCGGGGCCGATTTTTCAGCGATGCATGGTTAGCCAATCATAATGATGCGGAAGAGTGGCCGGCTGCTGGTCCTAGCCTTCGGAATGAAGCACGACGTTTTGCTGACTTAAGAAACGAAGGGTGAGCCAGCACTTCGCTTTCCAATCACCCCTGAAACAGGATGCATGACTTGCTTTCATTGGATCAGCTAGTGATTTTGTGCATTTGTGCAGCGCAGCTTGTTGACGCCTTTTGGCAGAGTCATGTTCTTGTTTTAGAATGCTTACCACTAAATTATAGCTAGCTGGCTTCATCATCTGTCTTGCCGCTCATTTATGCTGTTGATAACCTGGTATGGACATTGGGCGCGCGGTCAATGGACGTAACTGTGCAAGCGGTCGACGAGTAAGTGTCGCACGTATTGCATGGCATCAACTGTTCAGATGTGGGCACTCGTATCGATGTTCTTTTTTGTCTAACCTCTTTGTTTGGTGGTACATCCAATACACGATCATCTCAAACCAGCCAACCTTCGATCTTGAACTTCTGTAAGCGCTCGGCTTCCGCTCAAAAACGTCACAGTGCCAACAGCCACAAGTGCTGGTAGGGTCTGGAATAAATTCCAGCTTGAGTAATACATGAAGAGGATACCCTCGAGGCCGACGATCGAGCCGACAAACAAAGCGTGAGCCACTGGAGCATCTGACAAGGCTTTCTGAAGATGGTTGACATTGCCGCCAAGGAAGAGCCACTGATCGTGTTAGTCTTAACATGACTTCGCAAAGCAGCCAGACTTACTGCGCCTAGCAAAATGGGGAGTGTGGCAACAGCCGCAAGGGTGAAGATAGTGCTAATCAAGATGTTGGGCATCTTTTGATCACCACGGAAGATATGATGGATCTCGGGAAGCTTCCCATATCGCAGTGGCTTTCCGCTGGTGCTGGCTGGCAAGCCCTGGTCACTGGCCACATCCAAAGTGAAGACCTCTGAATTGTATCCTGTCGATGAGCCGAAGGAAGCAATGACCAGGCTTGCCGTGATCTTAGACCCCTTTCGTGTGAACTGTGTCGGGAGCTCCTTCTGTGTCTGTATCTTTCATGAGCATGTTTAGTAGATACTTCCTTGGACCACGTACCAGGTCAACTTTTGCCTTCCCTGTTTCCTTCACACTGAGCGGGTATGAGACATCGAGGTTAGATGTAGCGTCTTTCAGCAGTAGAAATGCTTGATGCGGTCGTTTGGCTGACTTGTCTTCCTGTGTCGTGAGAATGATTTTGAGGCTGTCGCTAGGTCCAAGAGTAATAGCCTTTGCTAGTGGCTTTCCTGCTTTCAAACTGTTGTTCGTCAGTTAGGCTGATAGTCAATGTAGGCCTGGCGGCATACCTCTCTTTTTGACTGCCTCCCACACCAGTGCCTTTGCTCTGCACCGAGACAGTAGCATCTGTGAATGTCCAACTCGCCGCTAGTGCAGGTGTCGCCGATAGAGCAATGATGCTGGCCTGGAGCAAGCTGTGAAATAACCTCATTTTGCTAGTGTCTGTACGAAATCAGTACCAGATGGGAGATCTGGCTGGAGCATGAACTTCCTGACAACTGCGGCATTCGTGTTCGTTTCGCTTGCGGAAGGTACGCCGAGACATTTGGTTAGGGTTCAGCGGTGAGCCTAACCCTAACCTTTTGATTTATAGCCAATGGCTTGGCTGGGAGGACCATCTGCCATTAGCATGCAACCAAAGCTTGATTGAAAAGTTGATGTGAGATCAGCTCACGTGTGTCGTATGTGTTTGTGCGAGCTTGGTCGAGTTGACCCGATGGATACCTGACACTAGCAATTTGGTGGAAGCAGACACCTGAAGTGTGATCGGCGGACTCCCGAAGAATGATGAAAGGAAGAGCATCGCGCCCAGCTCCTTATAAGCCTGAGTCCTCTGATCACACATCCTCGCCATACTCGTTAGTGGAAGCTTGTCAACAGTACCAATAACATCGGCAAACTGTTGAACTGGTGCAGCAATCCAACATGCTTCAGCAAACAATCATGGTGCACTGCTCGTGAGACACCCTGTTTGTTTTCATCTTCCAACTCAACCTTCTATTAGGCCAGATCACTAGCTCGCCAGTTTTGACAAATCCAGGCCTCGAGTGACAAAGAACGAGCAGCTCTCGTGGCAGTTACTGCTTCCGGAAGAAACCATTCTCAGACAAAACCTGGTGTTCACCCAACTCGGAATAACATCAGCATCGATAAATACATCCGTTTGACAATGGCTACAGAAGCTCCCTCTATAACAAGAAGCTCGCTTCGTTCTTCCCATTTCGGTCTGTCTCAAGTCTCAAATTCTTTGTCAGTGAAAACCGATCAAGCACGAGCAGTCAACCTTTCCACAAGCACAACCCCAATCTCACACGGTAGCCAGAGAACAGATCTGCTGGATACGCCTCCATCATCCAAGACTAGCCTTAGTCTTCTTGATGGCACTGATTATAGACCATCAACATCAAAGTCACCAGAGCGACGCATTTCCCATATGGCACGAACTAAGAAGCTCGCCAGATCCCAACAAACCCTGGATCCAGTACCCTTCCCAGCATCTCCGACATTTGCTGTCGAATCCACGCCTAATGAAACTACTGGACGAAGCAGACGCAAGGTGAAGCCGACAGAGAAAGCTTATGAACTTCATAATGATCCTAGCTCCAAGTACTACGCCTCGTTAGAAACGGACGAAGAAATACAGACACACAACGGCAACCAAACCGCTTCAACTAAACTAATGAAAGAGCGCAAGAGGAGCTTCAGTGAGGAAGCCTTCAAACCATCAGCTCCTCCACTAAAGAGATCAAAGCGAGAGCAATCCGCTCCATCAGGAGGACACTCGGCTCAAAGCGAGCTAGAAAGGCCTAAACCTAGCAGTAAACGAAAGCGGGCTATGAGTTCAAGTTCTGAGGAGGACTACGACGGCCAATCTTTACCTTCGAGCAAAAAGAGAAAGCAAGAGAAAACCGCTTCACCAGAGATACGCCCGGACGAGCATAGGACAAAGAAGTCCATCACTAAGCGAGGCACCAAGCCTACCAGGAACAACGGTAAAGGAATAACAGGCAAAGATGAGGCAAAACCAGATACCGTCATCGAAGTCTCAGACGGTGGAGAGGTGGGAACTAAAAGTGTTTCTACAAACTCGAAGCCTGAGGCAGTGACGGAGTCAGCAGCAGACAGTCAGACGGCCAGACTTGTCCTAAAAGTGCAGAAACAGAATAACGACCCTCCTCAAACAAACCGAAGATTACTCGTAACCAGAAATAATTCCTTGGTCACTATCCGCCTCCCATCCACAATCCTCCGTCAATTTGCCATCCCTCCACATCCTTCTTCTGCACCAGCGCCCTCCACAGCTACGAAGCTTCCCACTGCTCAATCTGATGATTCGACCGGCCTTTTCGGCTTCAGCTTCACCTCGCTCCCCTGCAAACTCTGCTGTCTCGAAGATCCAGCCGTGCGTGCCCTCGCCGTCGCGACAGCAATCGCGCAGATGTCGGATCCTGGTGCTGAGGACGAAGAAGACGAATCCTTTGATATGGATGACTTCGAAAAGTGCTTGACGCGACAATGTGTATGCAGCGGCAAATGGAAACCAGGCCAGGTATACAAACTACAGTATTCTGTTCAGCCTGCGTAGAACAGCGCCCATCTAGGACGATGCTACACAGCAACCAAAGAAACCGGCTTCAGAAATACGCCTAACTGTTCAACAACCTGTGCTACGAAAATTGCGCCTACCAGCAAGCTCAGAAGGACGCCGGTTCGAAATCATCTCCAACGCTAACTCGAAGAAGCACCTGAAAAGATCAGCCCAACTCAGGAAACCAAATGGGCCGGGTAGGTCTGAAGTTAAGAGGAGCTCTTTCAAGAAGAAGAGGATGCGAAGCATGCCACTGTGCAACAGCAGGAATTCCCGAAGACAGTACAGGAGCTGAAGACTATGAAGAACATCAAAGAGCCAGCAGCGAGAGAGTGTCAGGAGTAACCCCAGTTCAAGTCGTGGTTTGATCAAGGAGGCATGATTGACTGCCCCATATATTAGCGAAGAGCGTCGGCGTTTATGGATTACTGTGTCTTAAATGGGCTGAACAGAGAGCATTTTGGGAGCGTACATATCATTTGGGAAACTGAGTTCAATTGGGTTTAATTGGGTTATACGAGCATTGCCAGGCTTTGAGCAGAAATGCTATTGCATGTGGAGTTATCAAACACGGGAAAGGAAGGACGCGCATTGAAGCGATTTTATCACTGTCACGCATTAGACTAATTTCTTTCATGGAGCGAAGAGGTGCACTGCTGTATCGATACAAATGTTGAGAGGTCTGCATGAATATGGAATACATTGTACATTCACTTACTCCTATCTCCAACAAAAGTCGCTCGCAATGTCCTAAGCTATTTTTTCGCTGCCTCGTCGAGTTGTCTCGGCACAACGCCCCGCTCCCTTTTGAGAGCCTTGTCCACGTCCACGTCCTCGCTCACGCCCAAATCTAGTCTGTTCCATAGCACGTAGCTCGTCGCGACTAGTACCGGAATTCCCACGATCAGACCTGTCCATCTCCGTCGTAGAGTCTTGAACTCTGGATTCTTTCGGAGCTCTGTAGGCGACATTTCGGTTGGCCGTTTGCCTGGGAAAGAAGGCGGTTGCTGCGCAGAAGGTTTTGGAGGGCCTGCCGGGCGGAGGGGCGGCGGCTGGTGTACGACGATTGGCTGTGGACGTTGAGGTTGGGTTGTTGGTGACAGAGGTTGTGATGGTAGTGGAGTTGAAGAAGAGGATGACAATGGTTGTGGAGAGGTAGGCTTGGGCTTTGAGGATGTTTGGAGAGGCGCTGTCTGCTGTTGTGATGGAAGGGTTTGTGGTTGGTCGGTGCGGAGCTGCGACGTTGAAGCTAGGACTTGCTGTAATGTTGACGCAGCACCGTTCGCTACTGATGGTGGTTGGTGAGACATCGAGGGTTTTGCAGATAGAGGCTGTGTTGCTTTAAATGCTGCGAAAGATCCTGATGCGTACGCTGTCGGGTCAATTTGCCTTTTGGCGTGCTGAGGTCTTTGCTCTGCTGTGTCTGGGAAGGTTTTGAGACTGTGAGACTTGAACGTCTTCGGCGGCGTAACAGGTATAGCACTTGCTCGCGTTGGTCGCGCTGCTTGTAAGGCTTCCAAAGTGGATATGTTACTGACGCCAGCGCCAGACACTATTTCATCGATCGAAGATGCTTTCGTGCTGAAGGCAGAACGATCTGAGATCCTCGAATCTTCTGATAGCTCTGGACCTGGCTCACTCTTGATAAGGAAGTCCAAGAGGAAGGAGCTTTGTTGTGTGGTCGGTTTTAGATGTGTTGAAGTAGCTACTTGTTCACCATTTGGTGAGGAGTTGCTCGGCATACTTGTCTCTGGTTGAGCTGAAGGTGACTGTGAACTCTCAGACATGGTGCTCATTTGAGGGGTTTGAACCTCATTTGCTATCGAGACAGAATGAGGAGTTGGAAGACTCTGCCCACTTTGAACGTTCGTCGTGTGCTTCAAGTTTGTGAACGCTGTAGCTTCATCAAGTATGGATGATTTCAGCAATTTTGGTCGTGATGGAGACGATCTGGTCGTCTTCTTGGCAGGCGAAGCCAGACTAACAGCTCCATCATTATCATCAGTTACTGTAGTCTGCTTTTTCCGTGTCGTCTTCTTCGTTGACACTGATTCGGGGACTGTTTCATTTGTGCTGAATGCTCTAGATTTGGCACTGACTTTTGTTGTTGATGTCGACGAGATCTCGCTGGTCTTGTCCACAATAGAGCTCGTTGCTTCCACTTTCCTTGGACGACCACGCTTTTTGGTTGCTGTTTCGGCTGTCATATTTTCTTCCTCTCAGGTATTGATACGACAACACTCTGAGCGGTGATAGACAATATACATGATTACGAAGAACTTTCGAGACTGTGATGCGACGCGTCGTAAAGATGAATCGTGCCGAGAGCTTTCCCATTGGTCAGAAGTATGTGGAGCAATTTGTTTCAGGGGCAAAGCAACATTCGCGAGACACAGGGTGATGAGTAGTGGTTTCATCATTTTGTGCATGGAATATCACACAGTCAAGATGAGGGTGAAGAGCAGGGAAGAAAAAAGAACTTGTTAACTCATCGTGGTCACATTCACCTTAGTCTATCTAGCACTGATGTCTAGCTATTTAGCCTACTATAAAACTGGTGCCTCAGGTGTGGTATCATGCTCGTCAGGTCGTGTCGTCATCGTCAGCTCTACACCGTAAATCTTTCTCATCTGCTCAAGTGTGTGCCGTCCTTGAATGGGCAACAGATGCCAAGTAGGGTGGCCATCTTTGACAATGCGATCACAACTTGGCCTCGAAGATGGCAGACCCCTCCCAAGCATCACCTGCCTCCAGTTTGGTCCAGCCAGTGACAGTACCAGGCTCAATGCAAATATAGCGCTTCCAGCCATCTTTCGGTTCGAAGTCGCCCATGCCAGCAATCTTCTGTTCCCAACCATTCCACACAGTGACATCTGGTAGTGCATCTCTGGTAGTGATCAGGCTATCTTTGCCCGATTCCTTGACCACAATAGGTGGTAGGGAAGGAGTTGTGTAGACTCGGTCAGTTTCGCCCGTGATTGGCAGATCAGCGGACTCCTCTTTGAAAGTCTGAGCGCCACGGACTTTATCAACGTACGATGCACCAGCGAGGCCGGAGACGGTGGTATTGGAGATATCCTGTCTAAGTGTGAGATTCAAGTTGCTAGTGGTGTCACGACGAGTGCCCTACCTTGACCGTGAAATAAGAGTGGAACAAGCATTGGAAGTCAAAAGCATTCTCGCCCTTGTTCTGCACGTGCAGTTGTACTTCCAGCTTGCTCTTGCTCAGCGTCACGCTGTAGACCAATCCGAACTCAACTGGCCACTTTGACTTCGTATCTGCCGACAGCATAGCACTACTGAGACCGAAGTCAAGCTTCACACTATCATCTGCCTTTGTTGATGTGCTCTCGCTTGAGCTCTTGCCCATGAATTCCCATGTGCTGTTTCTCGCAAAGCCGTGCTGTGGAAGCTTGCTCGTGGCATGGTCTTTCGGCGGGGGACCGAAGACAGGGAAGACCAGCGGTATGCCACCCCGAATTGGTTTCGAGCCATCTAGAACAGCTGCTGTAGAGAGGAAGAGTTGTTCTTGACCATTTGACGTCTTCCACGAGGTCACGGTTGCGCCGTACAAGTATACCTGCACCGAGTCACCTGAGGGTAGTGTTGCGGTGAGTACACCGTCCTTCAGGTCAACTGATGGCTGGGGGAGTGAAGGAGACATGGCAATGGAAGAAGGCCTGTTTTTACGTTCCATGGTGGCAGGACTATCAAGTTAGATGCTTATATATGTGTGGATGTAGTGGGGGAGTTGTGATTTTGGTCGGAAGACGAGTGCGATATGGACACGGGAAGAGATCGGACCTACTTGCAGAGCAGAGCAAAGTGAAGTAATTCTGACTATGAAATAGTGGGATGAGCAAAGCAAAGCACATGAAACAAAGCTGATGCAGGAGGGCAGGACGTGCACCGCGAGGGGTGATTTCATAGGCCGCCGATCACCATGCATGCCGGCTCCATATTATTTTGGATGGAAGATGTAATGATGCTGCTTCATAATTTTGGAAGCTCTCATTCATCATACCTTCATTGCATACTGCATTTCAGCATGGGCGCAGGAGCATCGAAACAAGCAGGCAAAGCTGCCGCTGCCGCTGGTCGACGACAATATCCATCCTCACCATCGATCCTCAATAATGCAACCTCGACGTCGAATGCGCCATCACAGATGACCAAGCCTACAGCACCATCCCAGGTCCATCCCAATCCCCAAGCGGCTCCTCCATCAGACACGAAAGACCCTCACGTCGAACTCGACGGGCGTGATCCCCAGTTCGGCTCAGCTCTACGAAAGCTAGGCCCGGCAATATCGGTGGCGCAAGCTGCTCCTCATCTATCTGCCTTCCCTACTTCCAGTCAGCCTCCACTTGCTCACCAAGGAAAGAATATATTTCCGTCTAGCTCACCAAGCAAAAACCCCAGCTTGATGATTGTGCAGGCGAGACAAAGAATAGGCCAGCAATTCGACCAAGAAATGGATGGCATGGGTCGAGCATCCTTCGCAGGACGCACCTTGATCTCAGCCAAAGATATCAAAGAAGCCTTAAGGCTCAGAGATCAAGCTGGCTTGCCTACACAAGAGATTGAGAAGCAGATGCGTCTGCAACCAGGCATACTGAGTCGCTTGGCCAGACCTGGCATCTATGCCAATGTTTGAGAACAGTGGACAACGATAGACATTCGAACGAACAATCTAGAGGCTAAGGTTCTATGCTCATACGAGGGACTGGACTTTCCGATCCCCCATACTAGTCTAAGTCACGGAAGGGTAGATTACGACAGTGGCTCTGAACACACTCGGTACAGCAAAAGCCGTCCAACTCCGGATTGCGCGAAGAACGACATTACGACCCTCGCAGCTGAGCTAACAAGAGTCGTTCTCCGCCGTGTTTACAAGTTTCGCAAAGTGTCGCCAAATTCATCCATCAAGAAGACAGCTGCATCGTATTTGGCCAGCGCCAGTATGTTTCGAGCTGAAGTTGATAGTTCGGCTGATGTTGGAGGTACGCCAGCTTGTCCTTACGATGTTGCAGCTTGGTCGTCTAGATCGGATATTGTTTTTGGTGGTTTCAAGGAGAGCGCCATGTATGCATTTTAAGTTGAAGGTTGATCGAGTACTAGCTCGTGGCCCACGGCTTTACTCCCTGTGAATATGCTCCAGCCCATGGCTATGTGTATGGAGGTATCGACTGTATAAGACGTCAACATGCGCTTTCCGCCGGCGTCTGGTTGGATGTCTCAGACATCTGGACGATCAGTCGGCAAACATTCAGAAGTGACGAACGAAAGCAGCACGTGCGGAAGAAGCAAAAGAACTGCAAGATACGACCGTCCTGAATTCTGAAACGATGTTGCAGTCTGCCCATACAAATTGCCCGAGTCGACTTCAAGGCCAAGAAATGTCGATTCAAAGTGGGTCATGTAATCTCACTTTCAACCAATCACACTCTTGAATACCTCCATGGCCTCGAACGCGCTCCTTGCCTTGCCCACCCGGGGTGCACGACCCAATTTGAACAAGCAAATCATACACATCTCGAATAGGAAGGTTAGAATCGATGTCGAGTCAGACAAGCATTTCAATCTTTCTACAAAGGCAGACAATGTCCTTCAGAAGACATCCAGATCTTGTAAATAGGTACTTAGTCTGACCACATACACTCATTTAAACCATCATGAAGCAGTCACTCTTTTCCGTTCTTCTAGGCGTATCGTCATTTCTCTCTGCCACCGGCTTGGCAGAAACAATTGCTGAAATAAACGGCAACAGGTTCATCTCGCCATATCGAAACAAAGATGTGAAGAATGTCACTGGCCTGGTTACGGCAAAAGGACCGGACGGCTTTTGGATACGCTCAACTCGACCCGACAGTGACTCAAGAACGTCGGAATCGCTCTATATTTACGACAATAGCACTGTTAGCCGCAACTTGAGCACTGGCAGTGTCATCTCCTTGAACGGCAGGATCTCAGAATACAGATCGTCTTCGACCTACATCTATCTCACTGAGCTTACCCGACCATCTAGCGTCAAGGTCCTGACGACTGGAAACAAAGTCGTGCCTGTTGTGATTGGCAGTCAAAATACTACCAGCCCTCCTACTGAGCAATATACATCTCTTGATAAAGGAGATGTTTTCGGTTTGCCAAACAACTCAAGTCAACTCTCAGCAGCAAATCCTATTCTCGAGCCGACCAAATATGGTCTTGACTTTTGGGAAAGCTTGATGGGTGAGCTAGTGACTGTACAGAAGCCTGTGGCAATTGCCAAGCCTAATCAGTATGGTGACACCTGGGTCGTTGGAGACTGGAAGGTATCCGGCCGGAATTCTCGAGGTGGCCTTACCCTTACACTTGGTGACGGCAACCCCGAAGCAATCATTATCGGTGACCCATTGGACGGCACCAACAATCCGAAGAGTACGAAGCTGGGTGACACCCTGGGAGACATCACTGGTGTTGTTTACCAAGCTTTTGGAACTTACCGAATTCTGCCTCTAACGAAGCTTTCAGTCACTGCCTCCAAACAGCCAGCTTTACCGGAACCCGTATCGTTCAAGTCTGACGGTACGTGCAAATCCTTGACCATCGGTGACTACAACATCGAAAACTTTGCACCTAACAGCACCGACATCGAAAGCCGTGCCGAGCACATTGTCAAGTATCTTGGAAGCCCGGATCTTGTCTTTCTCCAGGAGGTCCAAGATAATGACGGCCCAACAAATGATGGAGTGGTTGACGCCAATAGCACTCTCGATGTACTTGTCAAAGCCATTCAGGTTGCAGGTGGTGTGGAGTATGTTTACGTTGACATTGACCCTGTCAACAACGAAGATGGCGGTCAACCTGGTGGAAACATCCGACAAGCATATCTCTATAATCCGGAAGTGCTTGCCCTGTTTCCGGGAAAGCAAGGCTCCCCCACCGATGCTGTCCAAGTCATCGCAGGCCCGAGCCTTAGTATAAACCCTGGTCGCATTGAACCCAATAGCACTGCCTGGAAAGACAGCCGAAAGCCACTCGCCGCTCACTGGCTCGTCAAGGCTGATAATACCACTTTCTTCACCATCAATGTTCACTTTACGTCCAAGGGAGGCGGCACACCCATTGAAGGTGATGCACGACCCCCTGTCAATGGTGGTGTTGATCAGCGTATCCAGCAAGCAAACATCACCGCCGATTTCATTGCAGACATCTTGGCTAAGAATCAGAATTCTAATATCATCATGGCTGGTGACTGCAACGAATTCGCCTTTGTTGAGCCGTTAAAACAACTTGTTGCGAATTCTGGTCTAGTCGATCTTGACGAAGCAGCAAATATTGATCCAGTCGAGCGATATACGTACCTTTTCGACATGAACAGTCAGGAGCTCGACCATTTCTTCATTAGCAAGCACATTGCAGACCAGTCGCCAAATGTCGAGCATGTACATGTAAACACGTGGGTCAGTTACGCTGATCAAATCTCCGATCACGATCCAAGCGTTGCGCAACTTAATATTTGTCCAAAGGTGAAGAGGACAGAATGTAGAGCAGGCTAGATATGATAACTTCAAACCGTAATGTTCGGACGGATCAATTCGAAATGTAATAATCACGAGTCATATAACTATCTGTTCCGCCCTGATTTCGAGCTAAGACGTTTTGTCAGGCGATGAAATCGGTGGCGCAACTCACTTTTCCCTTGCCTCCACTGCTGACAAAGGTTCCTGCTTGGTAGCCAGTCCTCTTCTGGCAATCACTTCTGCACGATTGGCCAATAGAAAATACAACAAACGAACATCGGTGCTTTCAGCTCGGTCCCCAGTATTGCGAATGTTAATGATTTCTAGCGACTTCATCTTAACAATACAACAGTATTAGTCACCTCGTCATCCAAACACGCACGAACATGGATTTTCTATGCAAGAGCATTATCAAAGCAATGGTTGGCGCAGTAATGTCGGGCATGAGGACAGATCAGATGGAATAGCAATGAGAAGTACTCCGAACAGTAGATAAACAGTATATAACAGGTGACAAGACGGCACGAATCCATGAACCATCACTCAAGCATTCTCATACTGTCCACTGAACCCGATCAGACACCAAAAATCATCCTGCTACACTAACAACATCAACCCTTGCTAATACCAAGAAACTCTACTCGCACCACAATCAACAGACATGGATCAGCTCCCAGTCGACTTCTTCGCTACCTCAGGCGCATATACTCCTCATGTGCACCGTGACCAGTACCCTGCCATCGACCCGACCTCCTCAGCCCTGAGCCAAGCAGGCAAGGTCATAATCATCACTGGCGCATCCGCCGGCATTGGTGCTCGAGGTCGGCATGCCCCTACCCCTCCCATCTCTTATTTTCTCAATCAGCCACACTAACACTTTCTCAGGCTTTGCTCCAGCCTTTGCAAAAGCAAACCCCAAAGCCATCATCCTCGTTGGCCGCAACCAATCCAAGCTCGACGAGACCGCCGAAGCCGTCAAGAAGATCAATTCCAAGGTCGATGTGATCGCCAGCGCAACCGCGGTCACCGACCCAGCCGCAGTCGAAAAGCTCTTCGCAACGATCAAGGAGAAATACGGACACGCCGACGTCCTAATCAACAATGCCGGCACATTCGCCGAAGAGGCCCTCGTTGCCTCTTCCACGCCAAGCAAATGGTGGCTCGACTTCGAAACCAACGTCTACGGCACGTACCTGATGTCGCGGGCGTTCCTGCAGCTGCTCGGGTCCGAGCGCCACGGCACGATCGTGAACATGAACACCGGCATCTCCACCATGATCGGCCCGACCATGAGCGCGTACAGCATCAGCAAGGGCGCCGGCCTGCGCCTGAACGAGTACATCGCGGCCGAGAACCCGAACGTCAACGCCGTCAGTCTGCAGCCCGGTGTCGTGTCAACCGACATGATCGTCGAAAATTTCAAGCGATTCGCCCTGGATACGCCTGAGCTGGTCGGCGGCATCGGTGTCTGGCTCGCCACCGATGCTGCGCGCTTCTTGACCGGACGCTTTATCTCGGCTAACTGGGACGTGGAGGACCTTGTTAAGCAGAAGGCGAAGATTGAGGCCGGTTCGGATCTGAAAGTTACTCAGGGCGGCAAGTTTGGGCTTGACCAGTTCTCCGAGGAGGAGAAGAAGTGAGCGGTCTTTGGCAATGCATTCTAGGTCAGGGGGCGTTGGTTGGGACTCGGGACGTGATAGATAGGGTAGTTGCTGTTAAATAAGGATGGAAAGTGATTCATTGACTCGATTGCAATTCAGCTCCTTTTCTCATATACATATCTTGCCCATTCTACTGGTGATAAATTGTGCTAGTGGAGCAGGTGCAGTTGAAGCAGTCGGAATCTTTACACGAATCAAGCTGACATTCAACAGCAAGTCTTAGGGGAGTTCATGTGTCGTTAAGGTACATCGAAAAAGCTAAAGAGCTATAACTGCTGCTGAAAGGGCCAGGCAAACGAGACCAGTCCAGTTTCAGTCTGAGAAGGAGAGTTTATGGTGAAAGACCGTTAGTTACCTCTCCGACGCGCCGGTCAACGGTGACGAAGCCAACGACGAAAGCAAATGATCAGGAGAATGGCGATAATCTGGCTGATGACCAGGTGGGAAGCTGAGGCTGAGACTGAACAGTTTTCGAACGATATATAACTTCAGAACATCCCTACAAAGACACCATCTTGTGTGAATCCGTAGCACAGTGCGAGGAAATAAACACTCATACAGACTACCATGGTGGTTTGGTGTAACGACACTGTAAGCTCGCTGGTGTCATAGCTGGATCAATCTTCTAGAGCCCCTCCCCAATGGCAAGAGTATTGCGAGTACAGTAATTTGCCTTCTGTTGGCCCATACTGGCCGTTCGAATTGTTTTGCTGTCGAGGTTTGGCACTTGGTGGATGTGAGGCAAAAGCTGTGGTTGTCAGTCGCTATGGAAAGCTTGACAATGGGATTGCAGCAATGGAAGGACGTCTTAAGGGTATGGGAATGTTATATAACTGACAAGGAGAAAGCGCTGTTGTTCTAGTAGAAGAGACACTAGAGGAGAAAGGACTTCAGTTGTTTCATATGGCAGTGATCAAGGCATAAGCCAGGTTCCCACCAACTGCAAGAACATATCTGCATAACAATCACTTGGTACTTGTGCCTTCCCTAACAGGGATATACTGTTCTGGTCCTGCTCGCCTATCGACATGACTGAATTTTTGCACGCTATAGAAGACGTACGTGCCATTAAATGCTCAATCTCGCATATCCAAAATATCTCTTTCCGAAAATGTATGCTTCATGTGTCCCATTTTCTTTCCCCCTCAGAACCAATAGTCATTTCGATTTGAAATAATGCCATCAATATTTGTACAAACATCATAATCTTCTTCATCATCGCATATAAGTCGAACTCAAACTCGCAAATGCATCAGGACTGTGCCGTCCATCCATCAAATTTGGATTATTTACACTGACGCTCTCGTTACTTGCATGTCTGTAGCCCTGCGGCTGTTGTGGCTGTACACCAAAAGGTGAATGATTTACTGAAGATCCACTTGCCTGTCGCGAAGCTGGATTGCTCATGAAAGGATTCCTAGACCCTCCACCACCAGAGGAATGCATTGATGAATACGCTGCAGGCATTGTCACACTGCGTTTTGAGCCTGCTACGCCGAGGTTTCCGTAGGGATTCTCTGCAGGTGGTGGCGAAAGTGTCTGTTGGGGCAAGTTTTGAGCCTGAGAGTGATTCATTTGTTCGAATGGTTCAGGAATCGAGGCCAAAGGTTGTTGCTGTGACGTAGGCTGGCTAAACAAGGCCATGATATCATTCTTCGTGTATCTGCCGGTCTGTTGTGGCTGCAATGGTTGTGCTTGTTGTACTTGTTGTGCTGGAAATTGTTGCTGGTATTGGTAGGAGGAAGGCTGTTGCTGCTGCGCTTGTAGATATTGTGGCTGCTGAGGCTGGAACTCAAACTGTGAAGTTTGTTGGGATTGTTGGGGCTGTTGTGCTTGGCCGTATTGAAAGTTTGGGAGCTGGGGGGATGGTTGACCGTAGCCCGACACTTGTTGGCTAAACGGGAAACTTTGGGTTTGCTCAACTGGTGGCGAAAATTGCTGCTGAGGTAGACCAAACGGATTGGTGTTTGGAGATTGTGGGCTCGTCAAATATTGCTGAGCTGGTGGCGAAGAGGAAGGAGGAAGTCCAAATGGGTTGGTGGGTTGCGGAAAGCTATGCTGCTCTTGAGGTTGGGGCATGCCTAGAAAGGGATTGGTTTGAGGGACAAAGGTAGGTTGGCTCTGCATTTGTTGGAAAGGGTTGCTGCCGGTCGATTGAGATGACAACGGTGGTTGGTAGAAGGGATTGGTTGTGTTCGAGCTGGGTGATGCAGCATAGCCATACTGCTGCGGGATGGACGGGACGGGAGGCGTCAGAGCCTGCAAGCGCGGATCTTGCTGCAGTTGCGGTTGGGAGCCATAGCCTCCAGTGGTGTTCGGAAACAATACATTTGAAAGTTGCATGTTTGACAGTTGGTTTTCGAGACCCGTTGTCTGCTGAGGAGGCATCGCTGTGTGCCAGGGGTTCGTGCTAGGAGAAGTATCTTGCGAGTGTAGTTGCGTCTGCTGTTGGGACGCACCAAAAGACAGACCAAAACCGTCTGGTCGCTGTACCTGGTCGAACGGGTTATTGGATGTAGTCGCAGCGGGTGCTGCTGAAGATGTGGCTGAGGTCGTGCTCGGCCTAGCTACTGGAGCAGGACTTGTGCTCCGTTGTCTCGATGGACCACTGGAGCCCAGCTTGACCAGGGTGGCAATCGTTTGTTCCAAATTTCCTCCCACCCGCTGCAGAATAGTGATGTTCCTCTCGTTGTCGGAAAAGCCCATGTCTCGAAGTTGTGCCAGCTTCTCTTGCAATTCAATGTCAGACACCTCCCGAATGTTCGCCGAGGTCGGGCTGTACTCGACGGGGGTCACCTTAAAGGCCTCTTTGACACCTGGTCTGTCCTTCTTCGACGAGGCTCGCAGACTGAAGCCGAAGAACTTGTGCTTTTTTCCGCTCGGCGGGAGTTCTGGAGTTTGCGATGGTTGCGGCGCTTGTGCTATGCTTGGAGACATATCTGCTCGACTCGGTGGTTCGGGCCTTCCGTCGACAAGGCTTTTTTCTTGATACTTCTTCCTGACGAACCTCTCCATGGCGGAGTCGACCTCGTCGGCGTCCAGAGGGATGTCGGGCTTCTTGTTCTTGGGGTTGTAATGTTTGTTCGATGCCAGATTACCGTTCTGTTTCATGCTCTGTGGGTTGTTAACATACTCCAGCCTTGTCGCGGAGAGTGATACCAACCTCGACTTGTTCCGACGTCCACTTGTCCATGCTGAGCGACTTGACTTTGGAGATGTGTGTGCCCAGCTTGCGGTGTATCGAGGCACATCGCATGCACAAAAAGATGCCCAGGTTCCAGCTGGCCCATGATGGATTTCTTGCGCCGCAGTCGGCGCAAACCGAATTGCCCGGCTGTCGCAGTAAATCGTGCAGCTCTCGCTCGTTGCGCGCCTGTTCTCGCTTGCTAATGGTAGCCATGGTCTGCAGTGCACGGCTTGGAGAAGGTCGGTGGTCAAGCACGAGGTGTTGAAGAAGGGGGGCAGTGGAGCTGCAACTAATATTCTTTCATGTCGGATCCGTTCTTTCTAAGCAAAGTGACGCTGGATAATACGGGAAAAGGCTGGCAAGGCAGGAGCTGGTGCCCGAGCGAAATGGGCCCAAGCAGCCGGGGAGACCATCAATGGCCATTTCTGCACGAGCGTCTGGCGGGCCACTTTAGAAAACGCCGCCAATCACACGCCTACCACATTCGGCCGAGCCTGGACGCCACACACAACGTCTTTCCTGACTGACGGATGGACAAAAGTACGTATCGAAAGAGAAGATTCTATGCATATGCTTTTCATTTCCCGGCTGTCTGGTCTAACCATATCCTGTGATCGTCCTTCTGACTGGGGTATCCCTGAACTCTACATACCAAGCATGAACTCTAGCTGTAGCCGCCGGTGTCACTACGACATGCCATCCTCAATGCTTCAAATCATCATATGGTCCCGAGACACACCGCAGAAGCCATGCAACATCTGCATCTGCTGCAGCATCCCATATTGATGCTCCATCGGCTCTTCATCCCCCGCCATATGCCACCATTCTCTTTCGCGTGAATAGGCTGGGTCAGTGGCAGGTCGATACTCTTGAGGAGCAGTGGTGCCGTTGATGTTGGACCCGTACCCATCGCTCATGTATGGCTCTGCATTCATTGGCGACTCTTGACTGCTCGGCAAGACGCTAAGATTCTTCAACCTTTCCAACTCCTGCTTCTCCCATCGCTGGCGTGCTGCTTCCTCCTCCATTTCCAGACTGCTTTGAGGCCAATTGCCCATGTGTCCAGCCACCAATTGTGCACCATAAGTCGGCGGAGCAATTGTCCATAACTCGATCAGTCGGCTTTGCTGGTCTGGTTGAGCATTCTTGAATAGCTGCAACTGCGACGGGAGAAGGGCGTCAGTGTTGACTCCGGCATTCTGAAGAATCGTAGACGTTGGCATGTCCTCCGAAAGCTGGACGCTCGGTGTCTGATGGGACGAGTGATGGTAGTGCTGGCTGATGTAAGTGATAGGAGCGGATTGGGGCGCAACTTGCGGAGTTGGCGGCATCGATACGTCGTGGGAGGGGGTTTGCATGCTGCCGAGATGCATGTTGCGTGCCATTAAATCGGCAAGATCGTCTTGCATCTTGGCGTCAATTTCGGAGACGGAGAGTCCGCACTAAACGCGAAATCAGAAAGTCAAGATTGGGGACAGGAACAGGACAAACCGTAGGACAATGGGGATTCTGTTCAAAGGCCTGAAGCACGCCCGAAATATCGGTGACGCTGCCGCAGCTCTGGCAGTGGAAAGCAGACATATTCAAAGTCTTCCCAGCTGAATCGACCCGTCAAAGTTAGAATTGAGACTGATCAATAGAGGCTGTTTTGGAGGCGGTCAAGGCTCGACAAAAGGAGGAAAGCAAGGAGCAATTGATTTTGTGTATTTCAGACTAACTATCGAGATAGCTAACAACGGGAAGTCCAATCCAGTCCAGTATTCCAGTCCAGGTACAATGGCCAGGAAGGTCCAATCCAGAGATAGCTGAGTGAAGGAGCCAGGAAAGATCTGGTTGTCAGTGGAACTGAGCAATGAAGGAGAGAACTGATGAAGAGGGGTTTGATTTGACTCGGATCGATCGTATCAAACAGAACGTCTCAGCTCAACATCAAAGCTTGAGTAGTGCTGCTGATGCAATCGATGTTAGTTTCGTAGATAAAATTGCCTTTGCAAATGGTATTGTGAGTGCGTGAGAAAACAAAGAGTAGGTTTGTGCGAGGAGGAGATCGAGAGGCAGAAGTCACTGTTCGCCGAATTGGGCAGCAAAGCGCTCCGACACCACGGTGTCCTCCTGATGACGAAACCGAAGCGCGATCCGTCTGCCGCTAAAGCGCACTAGTTTTCAGCCTTGTCACGCATTGACAGCCTTTCGGACGCGGCATCAAGTTGCCTGTAGCAATTATGGTAGATGTGCTGAAGCATGCACAGCATCTCTGTTCACTGACTACCTCCAAATTTCCCTCCTTCTCGTCGCCCTTGCAGCTGTTACTCAGGCCGATCAGGTTTTAGTGTTTTACAAATTCAAAATGGTTGGACGGCAACGCCATGAGTAGAGCAGAACTAACATGGATATAGACATCGATAGGCACGGGCTATGACCTGTCCAATTCAGTTTTCTCTCCCGATGGACGAAACTTCCAAGTCGAGTATGCCGTCAAGGCCGTTGAGAATGGAGGCACATGTATAGGTATTCGGACGAAACATGGGGTGGTGTTGGCCTGCGAAAAGATCATTTCTTCTAAGCTACTGAAACCGGGCTGCAACAAGAGAATATCGACGATCGACAGGAATGCCGGCATTGTGACTTCAGGATTGTTACCAGATGGTCGACATCTGACAACCAGAGGAAGAGACGAGGCAAGCAGTTGGCGGCAAACATACAAAGCTCCCATACCTATGAGCGCACTCGCGTCGAGATTAGGCGGATATGTCCAAGCATATACACTCTACTCCAGTGTACGGCCTTTTGGTGTGACGGCTATACTCGGTGGTTGGGATTCAGAGGCCGAGCTAGGTGTTGACGGCCAAGTAGGAAACGGTCCAGCTGCAGGTGCGGGTGGTAAGGTTGATGACTCTTCCACTAAGAGAGGCGGACCTGGCCTTTACATGATTGAGCCGAGTGGTCTGTACTGGGTGAGTTTGAGGTTCAACGGACCGTCAATACGCCGCTAACATATTCAACAGGGCTACTACGGTGCTGCTACGGGTAAAGGTCGACAAGCTGCCAAAGGCGAACTCGAAAAGCTGGACCTTGCTGCACCGAACTGCTCACTGACGCTGAAAGACGCCGTCCTGGAAGCTGCCCGCATCATCTACGTTGCACACGAGGACTCAAAAGACAAGGAGTTTGAACTTGAGATGACTTGGATATCTGCTCTTGATGGACCTACGAAAGGCCGACATGAACCAGTACCCAAAGAGCTATTAGAAGAGGCCGAGAAGCATGCAAAGAAAAGTCTAGAGCCAGAGGACGAGGACGAAGACGAGGATGAGGACGATATGGAAGAATAGGCTCACAACTATACCAATGATTCAGTTCTGGCGTTCAGCGCAGAGGTACTGGTGCAGCTTGTGGGGGATGGTCAAAAGGCTCCTTAGCAAAATGCTGATTGTGCTAAGATACCCGGGCGTTGACTTTATTGCGCAAATTTGCCCTCAGCCCAAACTCTTCTTTTGACACCCAGTTCAACTGCAGCATTTCCCCAGTCTTCTCCATGGTTGTGTCCCTTAGCTTCCTTTCCCGTACCACCTTCAAGACCAGCTCTTGCAAGTCCTTGGCCCTCATTGAGCACTGTTAAGAGACCGAATATTACAGGTACACCGAGGTCCAGCTGCACTCTCATCAATCCGTGGCTGACAGCATCTGCAATGTACTCGAAGTGCATCGTCTCGCCCTTGATCAGCACGCCGATCGCGATGACTGCATCGAATGCGTGGCTTAGCGCAATGCTCTTCTGCTCCGGCTCTTTCGGCTGTAAGCTGCCATGGAGGTCGGTTTGTGATGCGCTTCCTCCAAGTAAATCGCCGATGCCGGACGCAATGGTGCTGACTCCTCCGGCGACAGCGCTCGAGGCGCCTTGCACCTGGGAGGCTGCGTACACTCGCTGCACAGCATATGGTAATTCGTAAGAGCCAGGAACCGATTCAACAACAATGTTCTCATCTTTCACTCCCGCAGCCTTCAGTGCTTTCTTTGCACCTGCGATAAGTGCGTCGATTATGGTTGTGTTCCATCGTGCGTGCACAATCGCTACTCGAAGGCCGGAGCCATCATGCTTCTGAGGCGCACCAGGACCTTTCAGTGATGCCATTGTAGGATTTGTGCGTATTGAAGGAAACGTGCTGAGGCAAGGGCAAATTGATTACAGTCAATGAGGAACAAGTGGTCTTGCCCCGATTAGTTCACAGCAACCGACAGCAGACGCGTTCCTGAATAGCATGTGCCTAATCGTCCGGGCCCAGCTACGACATTGTTTGTATGGAGGGGTTGCCTCACTTGCCCCACGACGAACCCTTACAACCAGTTTCAGATCCTTCAATAGCCACTCATAACCATTTCATTAGCATATGACCATCTCCGCACATCCCTAGACCCATGCAAATTTATCCTTAAGCCTCTAAGCGTGGGATGAACCGGTTGGCCCTGCGCATAGCGAGACATCTCCTTCCGTTAGTGATATCAGACGTCCTGCTTCCAGCACTCAATGTGTAATCGCTCGTTGAAAAGTTCGCACATGACCGTTAGTCTTTTCAATATAAATCTTAAGACGTGTCTATATCAAGATCGAGATTGAAGAATTGAAATATACCAAGCCAAAGGCCATCAACTGAGAATAGCCAATAAAATTTCATACCACCACGCCGACGAATCAAAATGTCTCCGGTTGCAACCAACGGCGTCAGCAATGGCGTAGACACAATTGGCTCGAAGCACACAACTACCAAGACACAAGATAAGTCGAGGTATCACGCCTCTTCATCAGATGAAGCCATTCATGCAGAACATGAATTTGCTGCTCACAACTATCACCCTCTTCCAATAGTGTTTGCTCGAGCACAGGGAACGAAAGTATGGGATCCCGAAGGCAAGGAGTACCTAGACTTCCTATCAGCATACTCAGCTGTCAACCAAGGTCACTGTCATCCAGAGCTTGTCAAAGCTTTGGTTGAACAAGCACAGACATTAACTCTCAGTTCGAGGGCCTTCTACAACGATGTCTTCCCACGTTTCGCCGAATTTGTCACAAAGTACTTCAACTTTGACATGGTGCTGCCGATGAACACGGGTGCTGAAGCAGTCGAGACAGCTGTCAAGATTGCAAGAAAATGGGGCTATAAGGTCAAGGGCATTCCAAAAGATCAAGCTATCGTCTTCAGTGTCGCAGAGAACTTCCATGGTCGAACAGTAAGCCACTACCCTTTAATCCCGTCTGCCCAAAACCAAATGAAGACTTACATTCCAGTTCTCTGCCATCTCCATGTCAACAGATCCAGAATCCCGAGACAACTACGGACCTTATCTTCCCAGCATTGGCTCCGTTTGTCCATCAACAGGCAAAGTTATCCCCTTTGATGACCTTCCTGCCGTCCGCGCCGCCTTCGAAGCCCATAGCGATCGCCTAGCTGGCTTTCTCGTTGAGCCAATTCAAGGCGAGGCCGGCATCGTTGTCCCATCCGACGACTACCTACGCGAGGTTCGCGCCCTCTGCGATAAACATAACGTCCTCATGATTTGCGACGAAATCCAGACCGGCATTGCCCGAACTGGCAAGCTTCTCTGTCACGAATGGTCCGGCATCAAGCCTGACCTCGTCACTCTCGGCAAAGCTATCTCCGGTGGCATGTATCCTGTGTCCTGTGTCCTTGGTCGCAAAGATGTCATGCTCGTCATCGAACCCGGCACCCACGGCTCAACGTATGGCGGCAATCCTCTTGGCTGCGCTGTCGCCATTCGCGCTCTCGAAGTTGTCCAGGAAGAGAACCTCGTCGAACGCGCTGAGAAGTTCGGCAATATGTTCCGAGACGGCCTCCGCGACCTTAATAGCGACATTATCACCACCATTCGCGGCAAGGGTCTACTGAATGCCATCATCATTGACGAATCAAAGACGAATGGTCACAGTGCATGGGATTTGTGTATGCTCTTGAAGGAGAAAGGATTACTGGTCGGTCGAGCCCTAAAAATTGCCCATGTGAAGAACAATGCCAACCCTTCACCGGCGATATCTACCCCTGCCCCTACCGAGACTGTTACAACTGATACTAACGGTGGAATTGAAAAGGCTAAACCGACACATCAGAACATCATCCGATTGGCACCACCGCTGGTAATTACCGAAGAAGAAGTGAAGAAGGCACTGACCATTATTGGTGAGGCATTGAAGGAGCTACCAACGCTCAAGGGTAAGAAGGAGGACGAAGTCATTCCAAAGGAGGAGAAGAATGTAAAGATTACTCTTGAGAACTAGGGGCCTGGGCATTATGTATTCTGAACTTGCGGGTGCATTTGTTCGGTGGACTTCTCAATTTCTTCAGTGTACCATGAAACGATGGAACGACTTGGCATTTGAAGGTAAGACAGCGATTGAAATTGACATGAGCTAGGAGGCAGTGAGGCTAACATGGAGTTACTCTTTTGCACTGAGATCACTCTCTTCCTCTTCCCGACACAAGCGCACACAAACGGAATGGTTGTCCACAGGACTGTTCAACAGCAATGCTATGCTTTATGGAGGATGCTTGTTACAAGTTTGACAAACGCTCTTAGGCAAGAATAATCGAAACTCCTTCCTATGGCTCGCATTCCTTACTTCTTCCTGTCAATTTTCCCCCTTTATCGCTCGGATACACTCAGACAATGGCTTTGACATATGATGGCACATTAGTAACAAGAACAGAACAAGATACACAAGAACAGGACAATTCTTCAGCAGCGTTTACATCAGCGTTCTATCGTTCTGGGAGGTCTCCCACTACCAACTCAGAAGCTCAAAACGCACAGGAAGTCGCTTGCACTCCAACTTTCTGGATTTATCTCCTAGCCATCTCTATTGTGTTACTATCTTGCTTGTATCCTGCATGCATTCATGCATTCATGTCCTCCTTACACTTGGCAAGCATATCCGGACAGGTATTGTGTTCCATGAACTCATCCAACCCTGCTACATCCACCTTCTCTCTGGCCGTCACTGGCTCATTCTCTTGTGCCGACAGGGCAGAGGCATCATACCCAGGCCCAAGGGCGAGGTCATCAGTCTTGGAGAGGTGGTAGAGGAACCGCTCAAGCATGGCTGATCCGGCTGTGTTGGGAGGGGAAGGAGTGTTGAGGGGTACCCCCGACTTGTGAGTCGTGGTTGATAGAGCGTCAAGGGTATCGAGCTTTGGGCTATGGAAGGTATGGTAAGTGTGTGAACGCAGCAGCTCATCGCAAGGTGTACCTCTTCGGGTTATGGCTGGTAGCCATGATGTGATTGGATCTGGCTGAACCCGCTTTGGAGCCGGGCTTGGGTAAGTCTAGGGCAAGTGGACGAGTGGTTATGAGAGAGCTGAGCGCAGGGAAAGTGTAATTTCTAATGCTGATGAACATTGAAGTGAAGAGGAGTGGCATGCTTCCATTTTATCTACTGAACCCCCTAAAGCTATACACCGCATTGCATCCCAGAAGTTGCGCCTTGTTCTGCGTGGAAAGGCAACATCCATGCTCTCAATAACATTCTCGTTTGGTTCTTGTTCTACTTGAAGAACACTGCATAGGTTTTCGAAAAGGATGCTGGTGGCAATACCATCTGATAAGGGAACGCATGATTGGATGATCTTAGGCATCAGATGGCAAGTGGCGAAAATCAGTTAACGTGTACAGGAAAGGTTCGTGCAAGCTCCACGTATGGCTGAGAAGCTAAGCTAGAAAGGACATGGTTCGGAAAATGCACAACGATCTTTGCAAAGCATATGACGGAGCAAGCCCAAAATGCATCAGGCAAGGCTGTTTAAGAGGCGGAGATATGTAGTTAAGCTAGTGATAAAGGTGGCAGCAAAATATCCACAATGGTACTAGTTGATCTGTGGAGATCAACTAGTACCAAATAGTCACAAATTCAACACACTGTTTCCAAGAATGGTTTAGAGGCCTGCAAAACAAGCTTTGAATTGGACACCGTCGCTAAGGAGAAGTCATAACAAAATACTAGCGCAAATGATCCCAGGTTAACAGCGACTCGGACAGAGGCAACCAATGTGCTGGCTCCAACCGTCTTGGCACAGGCCCACAGCCAAATTGCATTCCGAGCCGTAAATCGGGCTGGGCATTAATTCGCCCATCGATTGGTGGAAAAAGAGCTGGCCTCACCAGAGGACTTACCAGCAATGGGTTTCAGGCTTACTTTACAACTCTGCTGCACACCCTAGCAGGGTTGCAAGCACATCTGAGCATTTCTCGTCCCTCGTGTCCTCACGTCCTCATATTTCCGCAGCAGCCACTTCCACCACTTCACAGGACCAAGTACCCACTGACATTGCATAAATTGTCAAACCCGCTGCGAAAGCCAATATCCCTGACGGTCTTCTAAAATCGCGCTCCTGATTTCTGCCCGAAGTATTAGCTACGCTCGCGATAGCCGAAGCGGAAGCAGTAGAGCTGCCGATTGATGAGACCAAGCTCGAGGTTTTAACACCGATAGCAGTATTACTACCTATCGCACTCGTAAACAGCGCCACTTGCATCACTAATCATTATGTAAATAGCATCGCAACCTTGTCTGCCATTCCATCAAGCATCTGAAACACTTCGCTCCAACCGGCTGCCCACAACCTGGCGCACTCACAAAACTCGTAAAACCCAATCATTCCTTCTACTTGTGCTAGCCGGCGAGTGGCTCGTGCTGAATTTGCTCCAAATAGCCCTAGTCTGCGGGTTGTCCGTTCAATACGAAGACGTACTGATAAGGCCCAGCGCTAGCAGGTCATGATCAAGGGGTGCAAGAGATTCAACACTGTCAACGCGCCTGCAGTCGTGACATTGATGGCGAGGTTTTCGTTAGATCTAGACACACGACTGGGTGCAGAAGGGGGATGTTGCGATCGATCGAGAAGGTGAGAAGGCGTCGTTGGTGAAGTTGGAAGAAACTTCTGCGGTGCCATAGTGGTGTTAGGGTTGCTGTGACCGGTCAGCTAGGAACCGTTAATCTAAGAACGGAAGGCATACCGCTGCGCTCAATAAAGAGGGCGGAATCGGTCATTATACAGCCTATTTCTATGAGTATTTCTAGTGGTGCGATTGCTGTTACCCTGAAGCCGATAGGTGTTTGGCCAGCAGCTAGAGCCGCCAGAACCGCAGCTATCGGGGCTATTGTGAAATTCGTGTTGGCGCTGTTGGGCTTCCATTAAGACCAATGGCTGTTCGAAGCTTTTGGTCCGAGTTGTGGTGCCTCAACACTATAGCATCAAATCTCCTTTCCAGAAACCTTATGCTTCCTCCGCTCGACATAAGGTATGGACCACAACGAAGGCCAAACTAGTGTGACTTCATCCTGTCTTCCAGCCGCACAATACCTTAGCCAGATGCTCCAGACAATGTTGAAGTATTCGGCAACCCCAGTGAGAAGATGCCACCATCCGTGACCTTCGAGAAGGATACCCCACGGTAGCCCCAGATTCCGCCTCCAGCTGCGAAGATCGCTGCAATAGATATTGTCAAGATTCCATATCAAAAACCCAGCGCCCACTGACAACAATCCACACGGCACCATTTGCCACATTGTTTTGAGGATCTGCTCGTCTCTGCGATCTCTCCTTTCTTGCTCGAGCTTATCAGCGAAGCTGTCTTTACCTCTTCGTGACGGCCGCAGGGCAAGCTCCATCGACACAAGGCTTCGCAGGAAAACAATGGCTGTTAACAATGCGAACATGTTCTGGTGAAACACAGGGTCACCAAGATAGTGATAGTATCCTGTGACCGTCATTGCAATGGCCGTGACGAAAGCTGCGAGAGCAAGTTTTGCGCGGGTTGATCGACCATACTCAAAGGTTGCGAAGAAGAGAATGCAAGTTGTGTAGATCATAGACAGTTCGTCAAGGAGTTGCATAGGATATTTGAGGGTGGCATGGAAGATAAGCGACCCGACACCGATCATGAGGTACGAAATGAAGGCGTATCGGAAGACCCGATCATGGCCATTGTGTAAACAATTGGTGATGCCTTTGTACGCCAGGTAGATGAACCAGAGGTTGGTCAATGAGTTGATGACCTCGGCGCAGTATTTCGTGGCATAGTAGTCCTAGGACTCCTTGTTAGAGAGTATATTTTTTCACAATTTCTGTGCTGCCAACAAACCTCTTCGCACCAATTGAGTGTGGATGTCACAGGGCTCCAATACCCATCACCCGCGGGTGGATAGGGAACGGAGGGCGGCCAAGATGCCATTTTGACTGTTATTCAGGCGCTGAGAGGGATATGATCTTTATAACATCTTTGTGGTTGTCCAGTCGATGTACAAGACTGCCACATTCCAATGCACTAGTAGTCTTCTGTGCGTGAAATCTGAATGGACGGACAGGAAGGTAAACGTGTCAGAAAAGTTTCTGACCTCTTTATCGATAGTAGCTCTTATCGATATTGGATGGCATGATGACTAAGCACGATACACTCTGAGAAACTGGCTGATTGAAAGCAACGAGCTAACACAGCAAAGAGCAAATTCTCGTTGAAGTACTAGCTCGATGGG